>BMAO01017276.1:0-120245 GCA_019973975.1 Trichonephila clavata
TTTACATTTATGATATTTGCATGAACGTGCAAAAATAGTTTAAACGTGACAATGTGTTACAAATTTTACAGCCAATTATGAAGAAAAAACCGTATGAACTACATAATACAAGGAAATTACAGTTTTACAATTTGAGCTGTGATAGAGTTGCATATTTGTACAATGGGAGTTGGTCCGCCATTAGGCAGATAAGGGAGGGGGCGGTACCTCCTTCCAGTTTTTAATTAAACTTTTAAGAATGGAAAAATGCTTTAAAATGATTGCTAAACTGATCACTCTCTCTAAACTGTCAAATATTGAGGTTGTCAACTCTCAGAAAACTTCAAATATATTAAAAACTGATTGGTTAGCAGACTCCCTAACCTTTTCAATAGAATTTTTGCTATTCCTGGTGGGCGCAGTAGCTTAGTGGTTATGGTCACGAGTTCATGTCTGGAGTGTCATGGGCTCAAATCCTGTTGCCACTAAAGACCCTCCGTGTAGATGAGGCCATTCCTCCCATTCATGTGGTAGTTAGGAAAGAGGGATGCCAGCTCAGGTGTCATTCTCGTTACTCGACCGAGGTTGAACATTACGAGGTTTGTGATCAATAGCCCTCTTGTTGCTTTAGAGCGACATTAATCTCTCTCTCTTTCTTTTACTAATCCTGCTCCAGACACATGAATTACTTTAATAAACCCTGTAAAATTTCTCATTTATAGTTAACCTTTTATCTTCAAAATTTACATATCTAATAATGATTGAATTTTTTTCTTAATTGGAAATTTTAAGAGTGCAGTCCATTTGGACGTAGCTGCTTTAATTTCGGAAAGGACTTCCTTTCCTAATAGAAAAGTAACTTATTTTTGAGATCTGTGCATAATTCTCTGTTTTACGAATTTTTTATTCTGCTTATGTGATCCATTAGCACAGAGTAGTAATTACTTAACAATTCGATTAAAATTTTCCATTATATTCCATTACATTAAAACTGCTTAAATGTAATTTTATAGCAAAAACATGAAGAAAATTTACATTTTCACAACATTCTCTTTTCATTGAAAATACTTCTATGTAATATTTTTTCTATGTATATATAGTTAGGATTTTTCTTTACAGAGCCTGAATTAAGATTTTTGAAACATTCACATTATTTTTAGAGTTACTATTGAAATAACAACCAGGCTTCTTCATAAAAATTTCGCTACTTTATTAATATAAGTCCACTTCTAAATTATACCTTCTAAAAACTCCAGTTGAGGTAGGGATTCTTGGGAGCTTCCCAAATCGAATAACAAAAACTAAACTTTCTTAACATCAAGAATTATTTTGAAGATTGTTGAATTTTAGACATCCATAATAATGTTTACGATAAATTTTACATCTCGCCATATTGACATCAATAGGAGTATTGTAAAGTTTTCATAGGCAAGAGTATATTTTTTTAATTCTTGATTATTTTAGGGCCCCGGTGCATAGCATCCATTGACCACTCCCTGCAGAAATCAGCTTTAAGAGCTTTCAGTCTGGTTGAAATGACAATTCTACAAATGTTTCACTCACTAAGAAAGTATACACCCCACAATAACCCCCTTTTTTCAGTCCCAAAATAGATTCCAATCACCTCTCCCTGAAATAAACAGTTATCCTGTTCACGTGTTTCCCCCACCCTCCTCAACCTTATCTCAAGGTCACTTGACCGTTTCATCTTGGTAACAAATTGTCAGAACTTCCATCTTTCATTCCAACGAAGAGGGTCCCCTCCCCAACAATGACGTGATCTCATGACGTAGTCTAGGGTTACTTTAATTCTCTTACCCCTCCCCCTTTCAAATAAAAAAAGCAGAATTAGTGTTTCTGAAGTGATTAAAATCATTATTCATGTATAAAATATTCTTTTTTCATAAAATAAAGTATTCTTAATGTATATTTAAGCAGTTTATGCTCAATTTTCTTCTAAAGTAATGTTTTAAAAGTTTTGTACATAGATTGCATACACGGGGCGCCATCTGCAGTCATTACAATAAAGCTTGCCAAACATGGTGTCCGAGCATTTTGGAAGCAAAGATATATGTATTTTTCGCAATTTAAAAATTTTCTAGACCATTTCTGACATTTTTACATTTCAAGGTGGATTTATATGAGTAATTTACGTTCTCAACAAAAGTTTCATATCCAAATAATGTGATTTCATTAAGTTAAAGTACCCTGACCTTTTCAGTACATTTAGAAGTCCACCTTAAGCATATAAGTGCAATTATACATGTATGAACAAGAAACATAAAACTATTAATCCTAAAGAAATGAATGACATTTGGAGGATATGAATGATATGGTGCATTGTCAAGATAAGGAAGATGTTTTAATGCTTCCTTTCAAAAGTTTGATAGGATAAATTATAAAGAGTATCATTTAGAATCTTAAAAAACTGAAATTTGTTTCCAGCATTAAGAAAACGATTAAAGCAATATTATGACTGACAAATCATAACATAGTTAATATTAATACATTGTTCCTAAAACATTTCCTAAATAAAAGAAACACAATCTAAAAAAATATAAATGTATTGTACTCACAGAAGATGTATTTGGATTCCAAGGTCGTCCCCCAGGCCCAGGCCTGCAAAATATATTTGTGTGTCAGTTAATGTGCTAACTATAATTCCCTCGTCTAATTTTTTTTAAATATCAAAAGTATCTCGAGTTTCAATTAAAAAAATTGCAAAATTTATTGAAAAAGTAGTTTATTATAGTTTCTTTATCAATTACATTTTTATGAACAATTACACAACAATTAATAAATTTTATACTTATTCATGGTGTGACTATTAAATAAGAAGACTGATGCTATGAAACATTTTATTTTGAATTCATACATATTTACTTATTATCACCTTCAATATACATCTCTCATCTGTCCCTACAAAACTTCATGTAAATCTCTCACAGTTTGAAACAGAGTTGGAAGTCTTCTTGTGTCAGCCCCTATAGGACGCATGCTGCTTTCTCTTTCACAGCTTCAATGGATTCAAATCTTGCTTCTTTTTTAAATACAGATTTCCCCTTAGGATACAGACAGAAGTTGCATGGCCCAAGATCTGAAGAATAAAATGGATAGTCTCCCACTAGAATGCTGTACTTGGCAAGAAACTTTTTGATAAACAATGCAGAATGAGCCAGAGTTGTTGGTGGAGAACACATGACTTGTCCTTCTACAATTCGAGTTGTTTCTGCCTTATTCTTTCATGGAGTTCAGCAAGAACATTCAAGTAGTAATGTTAATTAATAGTTTGACCCTCAAGAAACCAGTGAAGGTACACAATCCCATGAATATTGTAAAAACAATCATCGTTGCTTTGAACTTTGATTTGCTAATTAGAGCATTTTTGGGTTTCAGTGAAGATGGGCTCTTCCAGTGCATGGATTGGTGCTTCGCTTCAGATCATAAGTACAAAACCATGATTCTTCACATCTATTATCCTTTTCAATAGGTTAGGGTCATTTTCAATGTCATTTAAAGTAGAGCAAACATTTTTGTGAGCTTTTTGTTTTTCAAGTGTGAGAATTACAGGCCTTATTTTGACACATCCTTTTGCATCTCAAAATTAGTATGTAAAATTATCTGTACAGATTCATTATCAATTCCTACAGACAATTGCCCAAATGCTTAATTGACAGTCAGATCGAACTAGTCAACTGATTTTTTTCAATACTGTTTGACGTGGAAGGGCGATCAGGACATGAATCACCTTCAATTTCTTCTTGGCCATTTTGAAAATGTTTAAAGCACTCAAAAACACATACATGCAAGAAACCTGTATCGCCAAACACTTCTTTCAATAAATTGAAAGTTTCAGTAGTGGTTTTTCCAAGTTTCATGTGAAACTTCACAACTGTTTGTTGATCTATTGTTCTACTAAAATTTTTTCTGGTGAATCAAGAAAATAGCTCTAACAGGAATGAAGACAACAGTTATATGGATTTATTTACAGAAACAAGAGGCAATGCATTTGAAAGAGAAGGCTTAGTGCTAAATAGCTGTTGATTGTTGGCATCTATCGTATGCTTATACACTTTTCTGTAGCAGCGTCAGTCTCGTTATTTAATAGCCTAACTTTGTATATTGCATATTTCAGCATCGCACACAAGGCTGAGGTTTGGGGTCCCCCCCCCCAGGTTCTTAATTTTTACCAGAGATTAGGCTCAGCGCTAAAGAATATATCCTCCTCCCATAATAGAAGCTTGTGTATGCTGCCGTTGTATTTTAAAATATTAAACAACAATACCGGAATAATTTTTTTTCAAAATCAATCAAATAAGAAGGTTTAGAACATAATTATATATAAATTCTAAAACATTTAAAATAAAATTGGTGTGTTTTTGTTTAATTTCTTGGATAATGCCCAAGTACTTAAATATTAAAAAAGCATGGCATGTAAAATGGATCAGATGTAATACTGAACCTTTTTGAAACATTTTACTTTTTTATTGCAAATTGAGTCAATGTTTAATCTTCTCTGATCCTATTGAAAAATATTTTTGTTTCAACTTCTAATTTGTTACAATACAGTAGAACGACGTTTATTATCCGGAGCGTCAAATATCCGGAACAGTTTTTCCCCCTCAACTACATGTAATGTATATGAATATGTTTTCAAACAATGCAATGCTCAACAGTCGTTTCACGTGAGGCCAAAAGTGATGAGGAAACCCAAGGTGTGGGATATTTGGGAATTTTCAATTGTGTGATTTGGTAAACATCAGCGTGGAATATTAGTGGAGTTTCTTTCCAAGTGAGGTTGCGTATACGTCAAGACAAGGACAACAATGAAAGTAGCAAGGGTCCAGCAAATGCTGACACGTTTTTATGTTAGAGTCAGCTATGGAGTGGTACAAACAACAATAAGAGTGCTGTCCTACTAAACTACTCCCACTAAAGAGAATCAGAGTCCTTACAGCAAAAAACGAAGGTGTACAATGGTAGAGCGAAAAATAAGCGCTTATTTTTACAATAAAGGTAAAAATTGCAACATTTTGCCTTTTCTTCAAGCAAATTTCGCACATGTGAAGATTTTAAATATTCGTATAGTGTCCAGTTTCATATACTGCATGGATTGCATTCGGTTTTATCCAAACAACTGCGTATCCGAAAAGTGTATGATCCCATTTGATTTGGATAAATGACGTTCTACTGTATCACTTTGAAAAAAAAATACTTTTTCTTTTAAAACTATGCAGTTGAAAATATTACGTAATAAATATAATATTAAAATATTTTAGCAAATTTTTATTTCAAAAAATTAATTATTCTTTTGGCACTCAAATTGAAATCTTAATTAATGCTCTAAAAGCAAAAATAATGCTTATTACATACAAGATTTCTTAATTAAAAATCTAATAGTAAGTTTTTATCAAATTGAACAAAAAGAAATAGAATTAAAAACATAATTACATTGACATAGGTGACATCTGAGGTCCAGACGGCCCCATGGCTCCACCAGGAGGCCTCATTCCACCATAATTCTAGGATTAAAAAAAAAAATTTTTTTCTTTCATTGAGAAAAAAACATTACAATTCAAAACTGGAAATTTTTTAATTCTTTGATAATGAAATTTTAACATTTTATAAAATATATTATTACAAACATTACAGAGTTTAGGAGTGATAATCTAAATACAATTTTTTTCTCTTCAAGATATCATTCTATCAATTACTATTAAGAAAACTATAAAACAATGTAACTTATAAAAATGAAACAAGCTTCTTGAAGAACAAACACTCCATGATTTTAATACATACATATTGGTTTTAAGACATGTACTAGCTAATTTCTAAAGTGAAAGAAAAAGGAAGAATCGAGTGAAAGAATCAGAATTATTTTTCAAGAAAATTAACAAAACACACAAAGTTACTTTGGTATTTCGCTGGCCAATAATCAAGGATTTAAAAATTGACAAGTAATAAATAACTCCCTTTTCAGTAACATCTTGAATTTTTATAAATTGTTTTAATTAAAAATATGTGCAGGTGAAAACTACAAGTTTAACATGTTAAAATTAAAGTATTTTTATTAAACTAATAAATGAGTTTTCAAAATTTATGGCTTTAATACTAACTAATCTGTGATAATAATTTTCTATTAATTCATTAATACATTCTATCAATTAAAAATGTGTTTTTAGGAAGGGAATACAACAGTACATATAATGCTTTGTGTTTAAAATAAACTCACTCCAGGATTCATGGGCCCCATTGGTTGTCCCCTCGGAGGGTTCATGCGCGGGTTCATTGGACTCATTCCTGATGGACCTGTGTTAAAAAAAAAGAAAGAAAAATCTTAGCATGAAAAAGCAAGATGTATTTAAATATACACAGATTCAGCAAAACAAAAATTAAATGCTGCAATTTTTTTTTCTTTCAAATGGGCTGCATTTTGGCAGATTAGCCTTTGCAGCAAGTCCCCAAGTGCAAGAGCTTTTCATAGGTAGCACCATCTAGTGGCGGCTCCAGCTACCAAATTTTTGATGCTCTAATTTACACCCAGCTCTTTTTTACACGGTAGATATGTTCCTTAGGAAACAGTGCAAAAAAAATCATGTAAAAAAATACATGCGTCTTATGGTAAATTTGGGGATATGTTCCACAACTTAAAAGATCATGTAAGAGATGAAAAATCTCTTAATTATTTTACTAAGAAACTGTGCTAGAAAAGTTACAATAAAACCCATGTTAAATACTTATAAAACAAAATCAATTCCTTTTTATTACAAACAAATTAAAATTAGTGTACAGTGAAACAGTTCCATTTGTGTACAGTTCAGTCATACAAATGCAAACAACTTATAAAAATGGAAATTGAAATTAAGAATTAATTTACCACCTAACTATTCATCGCTACTTGATAACATGCATGCACACCTATTATGAACTGTATAAAAAATGCTATCATCGGTAGATGTGTCAGGTATGTCTAGCACAGTTGTCGGTTTTGATTCAAATGAAGAATTTTGCTCGTTATTAATGGCCTCAGTTGTTTTTTGTTGTGCTTGTTGTTACAAAGTTTATTAGTGGATTTTTTTTTGGGGGTTTCTCAAGTTACTTATATAATTCTTGATACCCTGCTGCACAAAACTTAAGATTACATTGAAATTTTAATACACACTCTATGCCAGGATCATAAGTAAGAAAATGTTATTTTATACTTGTAACAAACTTCAAGTCCTCGTGAATTAAATCAGCTCTTAATAGCTGAACTCCAACTTCGATTTCATCATTAGTGACTTCTTTATTATCATAAATTCGATCAAATCATCCTCATCCAAAAGGGCCGAATCCTCAAAATTTTGGGGGATTTGTGCTAAAACAAAAAATTTGTGTAGAAACAAAAAAAAAAAAAAATTCATTTTATTTGTGTACTGTATTATTTCAAACCATGTAAAAAAAAGAGTTGGGTGTTTTTTATCAAGCTCTCATCAGATGCTAAATATTGCTGTGATTTAATTTTGGCGAGAGTACCCCCCCCCCCCCAGAGCCCAATTAATACACCAGGGATCTTTTACACGACACATAAGATATGCGATTTTCAAAAAATGCTGTCATAAAAATATACTTATTTACTGAGTAATTTAAATAAAAATTATCATCTTTAGAAATAAAATAACTTTCCCCTTACTGAATAATTTTCTTTTAAATACATATTATAATGACATCTTATCATTAATTTTTATCATTCAAATTTAGAATATTTTACTATTAAAATATATAACAATCTTTATCAATGCTATTTTTCCAATTTAAGTGAATAAATTTTTAAGTACTTTTTTGGAAAAAAGAAGCTTATAACTTTAATGTATCTTTGAAGATAAGGTAATGATGGCAAACAAGAAATATAAACACAGCAGCAGAAATATTACAAGCATTTATTAGAGCAAAGTAAATTAATTAAAAAAAATAAACTATTTAAATAACAAGCATACATGTTAAGTCTTTAAGTAAGAATCATATTAATAGTCCACAAATTTATTTTTGAATATTATAAATCCTTTAAAAGAAAAATATTAAAAAGTAATTGAACACTTAAAAAAAATTAGTGTATGATTTTAATTATATAATGCACAGCAATCGATATGAATTCTATTTATATTTATTTTCATTTAAGTATGTTATCAGTACATATCTGGAGCCAATCCCAAAAGAAAGAAACACAGAAACCTAAAGAAATTTGGGGAATATCAAGAAACTTTCAATGGAAACTGGATATTTGTGTAAGACAAAGCAATATTACTTCCTACAAAGCCAAGCAGACCATGCAACTCAAAGACTGCTGAAGTAAATAAAAACAGTTTTAAGGAAAGAAACAGATTTAACTTGAAAACTTTGATGATAAAATTAAAAATTTTACTATCAGTTTTACATTTAGAAGTATTTTAGAACACAGTATTGAATTTTAAGAGTTAAGTGTATACTGTACTTGTTTCACTTTAATTTTCAAACTTAGAAATATAAAGGCTCTAAGATAGTTTGGGTTATTTACAGCATCATTATATTGTAGAGGATAACTGTTATTAGTGTTATTGATCTTAATTTGGAAATAGAATGAGATTGTCACATGAGGGGCTAACATAATACATATCGCACATTTCACTGTTACAAGAGTGTAGAAATTGTGGATATTGCAGTACTTAATGTGTCATGATCTTTAATAATAATATAATACAGTATATTTTCAAATTACAATCCTACAGCGCCTAAGAGGTGCTTCTGTTCACACAGCTACCATAGCTTGCTTTTTAAAAAAATTAAAATTTTGTTTTCCTGAAGGTTGTATTAAAGATATATTTGCAAAAGGTAACAAGAAATATCCTTTCCTTAAATTTTCTAGAATGAACCCTCCTAAAAAGGAAACAATTCCTCAATCATCTTTTTTTTTACTGTTTGAGCAACCATTTTTGCAAAATAAGACATTTTAAAACGTACAATGTGAAACTGTGATAGCAAAATAGTAGTAAACAAACGACCGCGTAATCACGTGACACAGTATTCACGTGATCGTGACGTCACATGAATTTAGTCCATTATACCATATTTCCGATAAGATATAGTTTGCTGTCTGGCGGGGGGGGGGGGGGAGGTCATGCTTACGTTTCCCAATAGTCAAGGTCGCTTTTAGATTGAGGGGGGGGGGCATAAAGTTTATTTACAAACCTACAGATTTATTTCACTATGAAGCTTATTCAATTCAGGTCTATGATAATTAAAGCAAGACACATAGCATTATTTCTTGCATCAAGCTTATAGAAACATTTCTTGAAATTCTGAATTTTATTTACTAGTGCCTCTTGATGGAGCAATGCCAGAAGGAATTAATTTTTATTTAATCCAATTTTCAATGATATTCAATACATTTGATAATCTAATAAAAAAAAGCCCAAGTATTGAACATAGACAACTGTTAGAAAGACAATTGAATAAAATCCTTTTGTGAGCGTTGACAAAAGTAAAACTTCCTTATCCAAATTTGAAAATGGATAAATCAATTTATCTCCAATCATTAAAGTTATTAATAAACTGTACGTAAAAATCTAATTTTAAATTCTGAAATAAAAATTACGTAAGAGATTGATATTTTTTATACACAAGCAAATAAAATTCCACAAAGACGCAAGAGCCTAATATTCTTAATCTTCCACAAGATATATCACACTAATAATTTTTTAATATTAATTTAGAAATAGATTCAAATGAAAAAAAAAAGTTCAGGAAACAAACTAAAAATTATTTCACGTTCTCTCTCTCTCTTAATGATTAAAAATTAAGGATTTCATTCCAAATTATCTTTTTCGTTTGCATTTGAACTAACAACGTGCAAAAAGATTCACTGTCTTGCAAACCTGGCAATCTTTTCACACCAATTTTAAAACTTTTTGAGCCAGTACTGATTTCCAAGCCATCGATTCGATCAGGGATTTAGAAAAGAAAAGAGAGCTTCGAAATCCCTGGCAAAAACAAAACCTAATGGCTGTTTCGAGTCGGCCGATTTTAACACTTTCTTCCTCAGAGGTCTCTTTCGCCTCTTCCAACAAGAATCGCACCGACCCGGAAAGAATCTATCATTTCCAAACACCTTTTCCTGGCGATGCAACGGGCAATTAAAATCTCCAGGGACCCATCGGGCCAGCATCTCCTTCTAAGTCCCGATGGAGTCCCAGTTCTCTTTCAAGTACCCGATAGGGACTCGTTCCCGATAATTCGCGCACTTTCCAAGAACGTGGGGTCGTTCGTCTGCCTTATACATTCTGAGCTCACACCAAATATCGAATGAAGGTGTGCTGGAAAATAAAGAAGGGTTACTTACGTGACTACGTTCTAGAAAGGCTCAAGAAGGAAACGCGAGAACTCTCTGACGAGGAGATACTTAAAATTACGCTTTGTTAAAAGGTAGCGATATGAGTTATACTTTTTATTTTATCCAGTCTGGATGGAAGTATAAAATTAAACTACAAAAATACATCGGGGAAACACGATTAATTGAAAGGCTCACATGCACCTCTTCAGGCTGTCTTCGCGAACTGTACGAGAGCTTGAACACATTTTAAAACAGAAAAATGACTCAAATTCCATGATAATTTGCAACATTGTATAATTCATACTTCTCTTTTTAATACGGTATTTTTAAAGTTTCAAAATATTTCATAAATAATAGGTTATTTTTATTTCAAAAAGTAAATGGGATAACCCATAAAGCATTGGGGTTTTGGAGAAAAAAATAAGTATGATAAAATATATGCTGCTCTTTCTATTTGGGAGGGGGGGGGGGAGAAATTTCAAAAATTTAGGTCTTATTTAACATTACTCGAGGAGGACCTTAAGTATCTGAAATTATCTTCGTAAAAAATGTTTTATTTCGTTTTATTTATACGGATTTTTTTTCTTCATTTTCTCTAAAATTATGCACAGTGTACAAAATCTACACAACTTTCCTGACTGCCTGCATACATAAGTTAATAATCAATTATAGTATAACTGCATTTTATGTGACTAATTAATGAAAAATTGCATTCAACATCCAAATTTACATTCATATCCAAATTTGAATTTTTAAAAACTAAATCATGGATTTCGATGAAACAACCCCAAACCTAGACGCGCCCTCCCCCTCCATTTTTTCCTGCATAATTATTAGTAACATTCTTTACCCAGTTTAAACATACTTTTCAATTAAAAATTTACTATCGCACGATTAATTTTTGAAGATTGCTAGGGATATTTGGGAACGAAATATTTGAAAGCTGAACTTTGAAAATATAAAAGATTCTTTATAAAAAAAGAACCAATTCTGCTGGTTCGGATAATAAGAAAAAAATGTTAATGTCAGCATTTTTACAGATAGGGAAATGATTTTCTAGTGAAACTACCTATTTATATATTTCTTTAATGCATAAAATTAGAGTAATTTAATAAAAATTAGTTTGGAAGTGATTTTTTTATAAATACGATTAATCACATTTAGAAGTAAAAAAATCACCTCCAGACTAATTTTTATTAGATTGTTCTGACTTTTATGCATGAAAGAAATGTTCGAACAAGAGCAATCACCGGCCCTGGAAGGGTTAAAACAAAAATTGATTAAGACGAAAAATAAATCTTTTTAATGGTTTGCACAAATTTTTTAACCTGTTAAGTATCTAACAAGCACTAATACAAAAGTCATAAAAGTGTTCATTAATTATATTTCCCAGAATTCATTTCAATCAAATCTACAATTGCTAAAAACAATTGTAGACAAATTTTTTATAAAGAAGTTATTAAGTACAAAATAAATATCACTTTTTTTTTTTCAGAATGAAAATAAAATTTACACTTCAAAAATTAAAAAAAGCAACTATGTCATGAAGCATTTCAATACTTTCCCTAGCTATTGTAGATTCACCTTAAACTAAACGAACGCACTCTCCCCTTCCCCCTTTTAGAGGCAAACTTTTTAAGCAATATGAGGGTCACTCTGAAATTTTTGTGATACTCCTAGGTTTTTAAAGCTATACTTTCAAAATTTTAGGAGTGTTAAAAGTAGTCTCCTCCAGCATCAATGCACTTTTGTAGACGAAGCACTTTTGGAAACGAATTTTCCACAGATTAAATGCCTCAAACCATTCAATCCTTGGAATTGATGTAATGTCCTCGTAAGTTCTTTTTTAGATTAAAAAATAACATAAAGTCACACATAGCTAGATCTGCAGAATAAGGTGGATGCTCTATCACTTTAGTTTGTTTTTGCTTAAGAAACTCAGCTGTTAAATCGGCTGTATGGGAAGATGCATTGTCAGGGTGAAGCGCTAGTCCCCTAACATTCACTTCTTGGAGAATTTCTGGAAGACATTTAGTGGAAAACTAGTTTGATGGAACTGTCTTCTGTTCTTCCAGCTTGATGTCTTTAATAAATCCCGTACTTCTGAAGAAAACGGCATGCATTACTTTTTTTCACTGCTCGTTGTCTTTTCACCATTGTTGTCGTGGAATCATCTTCAAAGACTCATACTTTGCTTTCTTGACGTGTTAGAAAGTAAAAAAAAACGGCATGTACGTTTCATCACACGTTACAATTTTAGGAATGATGCGGTGGCCACCATCATTTAGCAATTTAAGGTTTTTTTTTTTACTGATTCTGACAAGTTCCTCTTTTTAGGGCTCAGTTAGATTATGGGGAACCCAACAGCAAACTACTTTTTTCAAACATATGTAATTCTTCTTGAATAATTTTGTATATGGCAGCGGATCCAATGTTAAGTTCCTTCTGTATCATTTGGTAAGGAACAGCGATTATCATCCATTGACATTTTTCGTAGGGCCGACACATTATCCGGGACTACAGCCGACCGCGGCCTTTCTGTGTGTTCTTCATCCCGAAGAGAATTGTGCAAAATTCTTTAAACCATCTGAATACAGATACACGACATACAGATTCATCACCAAATGCTAATATCAACCGTTGAACGCATTCCTCTTGATTTAATCCAGCTTTAAAATCAAAGAAAATCATAGCACGATAATGTACTCGCGTCCCCCCCCCCCAACTCCCTTTTCTCCTTCTAAAATTTATTCTACACTAAACAACTTGAAGTAAGTCAGTAAAAAGCCGTCTGCTGTTTTAAAATACTTTGTATTTTCAAATTAAACCATTAATTTTGCTTTGTAACTTCTCTGCGCACATCTCAAAAACTTCAGAGTTACCCTCGTAAAATTCATTAATCCTTTAACGAGCGCGATCGAGTTAACTCAATCACGCTAAACTGATCAAACTGTGTACAATCGAGATAATTCGAGTAGAGTCGTATTTTTTGATGCAGTAATTTTCTCACTCGAATATAAGCGATCGCCATCTGCTGACTGCGACCCGTCGTCGTGATTTCATAAATTTAGATAAAGTTGACAGTAAATTAAAATAAATATTATTTAAAAAAAGCATTCATTCGTTTGTTAGACATCAGCATTTAAAACACAGTTTTGTTTTTAAAAAAAAAAAAACTGAGGTAAAAAAAAAATTAGATTTAAGAGAAGAAAATTAGTAAAAAGACTTATGCAAAGTTATCATAACGCGATACAAATATTTTTAAAAAATCGGGTAGACCAAAATCTTCTGGTAGGACTAACGAAACGTCATTTTCCTAGATTTGTTAAGCTAACACCAGAAAAAGAAGCCTCCACAAGATATTGCGGAGTGTGTGATGCTAAAAGGGTTAGCAAAGGAAAAAATAGTCGTTACATATGCAGTGACGTCTTAAGGCATGAGCCAATTGGGCCAGGGCCCCGGTCACAATGGGGGCCTCGTCTCGTTCTCAACCTTAATAAGTTCATGATTCAAATAATTTTAATGGACACATGTTATTTCCGGTTGTATTCTCCAAAAAACTGAGAATTTCGGACGATATGTCAACTGGCTACATGCGATGACCGTCGTCCATGTATAAGGCTTACCACCATATACCTTCATTGCTCATTCAGTCGGTCAGGCAAATTTGTCATGCACATTATGCGATTGTTAAGTCATGCACATTTATTTGTTTCTTGTTATTGTTTCTACGAGTATTAGACAAACATATACTATGTACTGTCTACTTTTAAGGATCATAGGTGGGGTCTACTTTTGCGTAGGGGCCCCCTCAAAAAGTTTTAAAACGTCCCTGTGCAAGTGTATTAATTACAATGTATGACAAATATATGACAAAAGAAAAAATTTTGAATATTTTTTAAAAATAAATACAACTATGTAACGGGTTTATTCGTGTGCCTCTTTATTATCCTCTTGGAGAAAATCTATTACATTAAATACTGCTCAATTGAAACTTTCTCCCGAAGAAGATGCGATCTGTGTAAATCAGAGCTTATATTTCAGCATTAACTTTTAGGTTCGAAAAAGAGAGAGAAGTTAGGAGTTAGATGATAGAAGTTAGTGATTAACGTAAAGCAATTGAAAGCTAGATGAGAGTGACTCGTCGATTAATTAATTAACTAATAAGATTGATAATTGACGGTTCAGTCAATAAGATATTTGAATTAGAATCAAATTGACCAGAAGTCGATTATCTGAGATAGGAGTTACAATTATTTACAGTTACAGTGATTCTACTCATAATTAAATATTAAATATCCCGTCTTCCTCGCCTTTGCCCCAATATTTTATAATAAGTGCATTTCCTGGCCTGGGTTTGTGAGATTTGTAAAGGATTAATAAATTATATTTGTTTGGATTATGGCTGGTATTCATTCTAACTGCATATCCTACCGGATGTCCCTTTACAAATATTATTACTGTTTCTGCTGAAAAGTATAAATGAATATTTGTACTGAAAAAAAAAAATGTTTTTTCCAAGTGAGTGATTTTGGGGTTTATTGGCGCAAGAGCCGATTTCGGCTATACTGCGCCAAACATTTGTTTTAATATCTGTGGTCTAGACGGGAAGAGAAAGAAAGAATGAATTGAATGACAAGAAATAGGGTCGAAAATAGAGAAGGATCACTAGGGTACCCCGGGTTCGTGAAGCCCATGTTTACCAAAGACAGTAAACCCCGTGGGAAAAGGAAAAGATCACTAGGGCACCTCGGGATTGTGACACCCGTACTCACCTAAAGAAGGTGAGCCCCCTGAGGGGTGTTTTTCCAAACAGCTATTCGAAAAGAAAAATAATAAAAGTCGATGAACGTGCAAGATTGCAATATTAGGCTCTTATCCGTACAATGTGGATCAAAATCCAAAATAAAAATAAAACTTTTTGATTGATTTAGTATGGTTTTATTTTTGGCCAAAACAAGGTTCTAAAATAAGTGTGCGTTTAGGGGTTAATAACATAAGAACATTTTACAAATATATCTCCAAGATTCAACCCATACAAGAAAATAAAAAAGATTGTAAATTATTTTTCTCTCTTCTTGTTTGAAAATAATCATAAAGTATTAACACAGATCCTTACCTTGCCATGAAACGAATTCTCCGCTTTCACCTAGAATTACAACATGTAAAACGAAATGTTAGTTCACAAAGCGAGCATGCACTAGACAAAAGAAATAGGTTTGTTAATATGAGCAAAGTTATTATCGAATCAAGGCTTGACAGTGTTACACATTAGTTCAAAGATTTTAAGGCTCGAAGAAGAGCAGGAGGTTGTCACAGATTAGTAATCATCGCAATCGAAAATCGTTACATGAAATCTGTATGCTTGTCACAGGGAGGTAATTAAGGGTGAGAATTAGTAACGTTAGTTCTGATCATTTTTATCCACTTTGACAGGTGTTAGCAGTCTTTGGAACCTTAATGTATCGATCTGTGCAAACTACAAAATACAAACCTTATGCAGAAATCGGCATTTCCGAACATAAATCAATAAAGCATTCAAATGAAGTGTTAAAAGAGTTTATTTTCGGAACGAAATGTTGCATTGGCTTCAGGAAAAAGATATTTCGAATTTTACCAATAAGCACAGTAAGTAATTCCTTTCTATAAATGCTGACACATTCTTCTTAACATTCAGCTAGAGGTGACCGGGAACCATGATTATGAAAAATCGAATAAACGGATCATTCTTTTGATATTTAGAGTTAGTTGAATTGGGACATTCATTTCAAATTTATTTTTCACATTCGCCGCCAGTAAAATTGTCATATCCATCCTCAGAAGCCGAATTACAAAATAGTATTTTAATGATTAAGAACATTCCTTACATTTTAATAGTAAAACCAGAAAGAAAAAAAAGGGGAAAAACCTTTTATTTTCATGTTTCACTCTCTTCTAGTAATTCTAATATTTCGGCTTTAGTTAATTTTTTATTTACTTTCCTTTTCTTAGGCTATGAAGGGCCTCCAATATTTGCAATGTACGCCATTTTTCAGAACGGATATAAAAAAAATTTCAGCACAAAATTTAAAAACCAAGCACATAAAATATAAAAATAATGCTTTACTAACATGCCTCAAAAGCCGTACCAAAAATGAAGCATTTTACGTATCATAGTCAATGTCGTCCCAAAACGGCGCCGGCATGCGAGGGAGTGCCATGCTGACGCGCCAGCGAACGTGTTAAGAATATATGACATATTTTCAAAACACTCTCGTTTCATGTAAAATACTTCTATATAAATAATAATTTGCATATGTATAGCTGTAACGGGCTAGTCTCTAGGGCAGTGATTATAAACCACTGTCACTTTTGTGTGCTGCCAAATTTTTGAAATGAACCGCAAAATTTTTTAAAATTATTAATTATACTCAGAGAAAAAATAAAATCCGGAACCTAATCATTGGCCGTTTTTTTAAGAAAAAAACTAAGGGTATTAGTGGTATATTTTTAACTTGTCCTTCAGTGGATAGATGGATATAAACAAATTTGATTGGGTTCGATTCCACTTGTGTATGGATACATCTGTACATGAATTAACTTTGAATGACGAGGAAAAAATAATTTTGTTTTGAATTGAAATTAGCACGGATATCTCATAATAAATAGCCAAATTTTTTTTTTTTTTTTAAATATCGATACAATTTTCTACATCTTATTTGCGTGAATTCGGATTTTCAGCATTAACAAATGTTAAAAAAGACCATGACTCTTAAATGTAGGTGACGAAATGAGAGTGGTAATATCCTTTTTACGACCCAATATAAACGAAATTGTCAAAAATAATCCTGCTCAGATTTCACATTAATTGTATTCTTATAATTAATTTTTAATTAATTATTCAATAAACATTTTGTTGTCTTTCTCGGACGTATTATTTTATTTAACATTGAAAACCGTTATCATAAACAATTTTACATAGTGTATTAGAGATAAGTACAATTCTTTTAAATTTGTAAATAAAATCCTTTATTGTTAGTGTGTCGCCAATTTTTGAAATTGTTAAAAGTGAACCGCAAAAAAGATTGGGAATCACTGCTCCAGGGACGTCTCTGTCGACAGGGACGTCTTAAGGCTCCTTGAGGCCCTTAAGTAAATGCAGGCCCTGTACCTCTACACAAATGTAGGCCCTAGGCTACCACGTAAAAGTAGGCCATGGGACCCTATCAGAAAATTTGCCCCGGGCCCCTACATACATGTAGGCACCACATATGACCCTTAAAAGCAGACAGTACATTGTATGCGTTGTGAAATACTTGTACAAACGGTAACCTGAAAACAAATAAATGTGCATGATTTACTATCGCGCAAACCGGCTCGACCTATACATGGACGACGGTCATCACCAGTTGACATATCGGCCAAAATTCCCAGTTTTTCAAACAATACAACCGGGGAAAAAACATTTGACAGTTGAATTATTCGAATCATTATCTTATCAAGGCTGAGACGAGGCCCCCATTGTGGTGGAGGCCCTGGGTCCGGTTGGCCCATGCCTTAAGACGTCTCTGTCTGTCGATGATGTTATTATAATAAAACCTCTTTTCTGTAAAGGAACCGCGATTTATGCTAGTGAAGGTTACTATTTAAAATCAAATGAAAAGGGAAGTTAGTACAGGATGATGATTGTTGTAACACGAAGCATAAAAAGTTACAGAAGTTAAGGATCACAAGTTCAAGTTGAAAGGATTTGCGAGTCATTCTAGTACTCATTTTATTGTTGGGGATCTGCTATTCAAGCTAAGTACAATATTTTTTATTCCAGATATTTAAATTGATATTTAACCTGACGTGCTCCCACGGTTTAGGTCGATTTTTTATAGCGATTAGATAGCCATTATGAAGTGAATGTTTTAAGAAAATGTCACATCCTTTGGTAAAAACTCTCACACTTCAGCAGGCGAGAGTTCACTATATAGCTAGCACAATTACCGGTTTTGTGAACTAGGATTTTTAAAATATGTAACTTAGAAGTGGATTTATTCATATTTTAGTATATTAGAGCAGAGAAATTTTAAAAAAAACACCTGTTGTTATTTCAAATGATCATAACTCTGAAAATAAAGTGAATTTTTCAAAAATCCTCTTTGAGCCTCTGTATAGAAGTCCTAGCTATATATCAGCAAAATATTATTATTATAAAAACATTTTTCATAAAAGAAGAATGTTTTGAACATATGTCATTCTTTCTTCATTCTTTTGTCAAAAAATTGCATTTAAATAATTTTTTATTACAAAAATATTTTTCAAACATTTTTGTGTATGTGTATATTTTAATTTAACAGACACTAAATATATATATATATATATATATATATAAAAATCATTTGTTTTTTCGAAATAACGGTTAAAAACTTAGTCATTCATCTTCAATAAATACAGTTAGATCACTATTTAACGAAGTCGCTAAATCCCGAAAATTCGTTAAATAGTGATTCATTTTCAATATATTTCATGTGCTTGGTTCCAGGAAAATTTGGTAAAATAGAGAAATCCGCAAATTAGAGGTTCGTAAAATGGAAGTCCGACTGTAATTTAATTTTTCCATGCTTTAAAAGCTCCTTATTTGGCATCGTTCCCCCCTTACGAAAAAGGCAAAACATTACCTTTGAAACATTAGAAAAATAGAAAATCAACGATAATTACATAATATATGTAATAATTACATTTAGTTCTAATTTACCATTAGGTTTAACGATAACCGAACACAACTTCCTCCTCTCAATTTTATTCAAAACACTTACAAGGATTTGTTTGCATTTTGTGATACTTCTCAAAGCAATCTTCCATGAGTTATAATAGCCATTTTTTTAAAAATATACATTGCTTTTTTTGTCGCTTTCTTAAGAATTTTAAAAACATATTAATGTATATTTTGAACTATGAACAGAAGGAATCCAAAGCCTACCACTAACAATAGCTACACTAATTCAGAGGATTTCGAAAATGTGACGAAAACTCGCAATGAGGCGTAAAAAGTAGAATATGCTAGTACAGGGTGAACCAAAAGGCTTGCCTCGCGATTATAAAAAATCATTACAAAATAGCCATTTAATATAATAATGTAACTATTGTATCGTTGGATAAAACACTTTTAGTAGGCTTTTATATCGACTCCCGATAATTCGAAGTTGGAGGGATCAATGAAAAACTTCGAATTATCAAGAGAGTAGGAAAAGATTCTTTCTTAACCTCTCGAACAGGACACTTTCAAACCCCATCCAAATCTCTTCCATTCCTCATTGAAAATGAAATCGCTCCGCACTTGGTTCCCTCAGACACTGTCCCCAACAACATTGGTTCTTCAAGGCAGGGTCTAGTCCAGCCTATATCCTATTTGGTGCCACATGCTATAAGTCACACAGATGAGTCACAAATCGTTATGTCATTCCGACGCAAAATACACAATCATGCGCACGCATCTCTTCTTCACAGTAGCAGACCATCTTTTCTGAACACATGTGTAGCAATTCCAAGTGTTAAACGAAAGCTATGGACGACTGACAACAAGTGCGGCCGGTTTATTGTCCCCTTAAAGAAGGAAAGCAATAAAAGTGTCTTTTTGTCAGAGGAACCGGGAAGGATGGCAGACAGATGGTCATCAAAGGGGCTACGTTACAGGGGAGACACGCAGAGACAATACAACACAAAACCTGTAAGCTCCTACCTGTTTGCAATAGGATTGTACATGATAGTGAGCGTTCGAATTGTAGAGAGCTATGAAAGTTAACTTCGAATTATCGCGTGTTGTAGTCAGGACATCCGCAGATTTTACTTCGAAATATTGAGCGTACCGAAGCGTATTGTTTAGTTCGAAATATCAAGAGTTTTTCTAGGGGCTGAGCATATACTTCAAATTAGCGAAAATCAACTGTATATAATGTGGCACGAATTCTCCTTCAAGAGTAACTCGGGCGAAAATATGTAATACAGATATCATTTTTCGTCCAAATGACATTGATCTGAGAGAAAGACCACTATGTGCTTTGGTTTTACGTTCAGCGTTAATTTCGACATTGTTAAGGAAGAAAACCTCCTGGCGCAAAATCAATAAAGCGATGGTATGAAAAATGAAAAGTTTAAAGAAACAGGCAGCCTAGGGGATCTTCCCCAAAGTGGCAGGCCTAGTGTGAGTGAAGCAACTGTTGAACACGTTCGGCAATTGCTTCAATACGGATTCCTACTAAATCAACTTGAGAAGCCTCATGTGAACTTTAAATATCACCAATAGTTTGGTAAGAATTCTTTATAAAAATATTTAAGCTGCGTGTTTATAAAATGAAAAAAATTATTAAAGAATACTTGGCGGGAACTGGAACATCACTTACAAGGGGAGGGTACGACTAAGGAAATTCATTTAGGGACGAGACTTTGTGCATCAGTAGTTGAGTAGTGCACGAGGGTTGAACACCTTAAGGTGTCCAACCCTCAATGTAATTCCGCCGAATGGGTAGTCAATTCGGAGAAAATAGCCTTCGAAATTCATGCTTAGCTTTTGTACAATTAAGTTTTAATGTCCACCAACGAGGCAGCAGCAAGGCCGGTTAAGTACCCGTTTACCACGCAATAGGCTTCAGTTTAAATCCGCGCAGTCGTTTTTTTTTTTGTTCCAATTTTTAAATTAATTTATTTTTTGTACAATTAAAAAAATTTATTTAAAAAAAAGTTTATTGAATGTTAAATGATATTTTAGATAATTATTTTGTATTTTAAAAAGTAAAATAATTATTGTAATTATACAATTATTCATATCTTATGAATATAATTATTAATAAATATTTATTAAAAAAATATATTATAATAAATATTAAATGATATGTTATTTAAAATTAGTTACAAATAGTTTTATAATATGAAATACAATATATTATAAATAAAATATTATATAAAATTTATAATAATTATTCATAAAAAATAGTTTATAATTAATATAATAAAAACAATACATATCTTATATTATTAATTTAATTATTTTACAATTATATAAATTATTTTATAATTATATAAACTATAAAATAATTAAATATTAATATTAAATATTTATATATAATTATAAAATCGATCGTGTGATTCGAACTGAAACCTATTGCGTGGTAAATGGGTACTTAACCGACCCTGCTGCCGCGTCGTTTGAAGAAATTAAAACTTAATTGTATAAAAGCTAAGCATGAATTTCGAAGGCTATTTTCTCCAAATGGACTGCCCATTCGACGGAATTACATTGAGGAATAAACACCCTAAGGGAGTACTACTAGTGCACAAAGTCTCGTCCCCAAATGGATTTTCTTAGTCATGCCTTACCCTTGTTAGACATTCTCGAAGCTACCAAGGGGGCACATGTTGAAATTTACTAAGATAAATGGTCTTGTCTTATAAAAAATTCATAATACTTACAATATACCGGAAAAATAACAACATATGCCTAAATAGTTTAAGCACAATAAATATTAAAAATAAGGGCAAGACTTTTGGTTCATTCTATATTCTTTGAAAACAATAAAACTGGGCTAAAACTTTTTGCAGAAATTTTGAACCAAGCCTTCTTTAGAAACTGGCTAAATGAGAGTTTTGTCATACGTAAATGACGTCACAGAACAAGACACCGTTCCTTGTACCGGGAAGTCATTTTTCGCGAATCTCAACTGAAAGTGACGGCTGTCGGAGACAAACGGAAACTAAAAACTGCACACTTTGTTCTGGAATGAAAATAACATTAAAACCGCCGACGTGGAACACGCCAAACAAGAAGCCTCATTCAGCATGGAAATTTAATTAAGCCAAACGACCAGCAGACAGTTGCCATGATCTGATAGCGAAAGCACAACAGGATAAAACGGCAGGCGCACATTTCGAGTCCGTAATGTGCGGTGGGATGCCAAAGAGGGACCTCTCGCCATCCACATTGCCAAAGAAAAGGGGAAAAAATAGTAAAATCTCTCTTGAAGACATTTGAGATAATGGCTTCATCTGAGTCCAGGGGTAATAACCCGTTACCGGAGGCATTTCGCCGTTTGATAGCTTCTGACGCTGGGGGATCTCCTCCAGCTCAAAAGGCAGTTCTTTTGGTCAATGCATGGCAATGGCGTTTGGATGGATCTCTTTTACGGGGAGTCCCTTGGCGAAATGGAACGTGCCCTACACTAGCAAGGCCTAGGAGTGAAAATTAAAATGGCCGCCAAATACTCTGGCGCCCGCCTACTAATGCTTCTTCTTGCCAACGTGAGGCTGATTAGAATACAGAATGGGATGGCTCCAGATAAATCATTTCGAATTCCCTAGAAGTTATCGTCGCTTGCAACCAATCTTCCAAAGTAAGATCATGGGCGGGAAAAAAGAAGTTTGCTCCACACAAAGTTTTGATCGTGAAGCTGTTAACTTATTCGGAACAGAAGTGTGTATTATGTTGCTGTTTCCAAGAAAGTGGCAGAAGACATTCGAATTTATTAACGATGTTTATGTATCTGGATATCAGTAAAAGTAATTTCGAAATAAGTTATATTCTTTAATATTTGTCTTGGGAACAGATTTAAGATTTGAATAATAAAAAGCATCTTTAGAATATAAAACATAACAATGTAACGTTTAGTATTAAAAACTTCGAACATGTATAATGATTTTGAAATGAAAACAAAAAATACGTGATATCTGTAATTTAACATTACTAAACAATAGTAATTTAATGAATGATTTTCATAACAATAGTAAAATAAAAAAACATATACATTTGGGTTACTGAAATAAGCAAAAAGAAATAAGGAAAACTAGAGCTTTCCTTCAACAATGTTAAGTAAAAAAGATAATATTAAGTTGTTTAAAAACTGTCGTTATAAGGATATTAAGCAGCATTAGTCAATACGATTTTTGCCATCAATATACATTTAGAGTTAAATGATTAGTAAAAGCTCATAACAATGAAACAAAGTTTTTCACAGTGCACGTTTTTACTTTATCTTCCAATACGATCAATAAACAGAAAATAATCAAATTTGTACACTATTACTTATTAGTATGCGCATTAACATTAGAAATAATAGTGAGGAAAAACAAGCTACTATGCAATCTAACACAAACATGCATATATTTTATCATAACAAAACTAAAATAACATCTTACCTTGCCTAGAGGGATCCATACCACTCGGCATCATTGGCTGCCCTGGAACATTACCAGGAGCCTGAAACCAAACAAAAATAATGTAAATAAAGAAGTTATATTAAATGGTTCAATATTAAAAATAGAGTGGAGTGGAAAAATATTTTTTTCAGAAAACTGCCTATGCGGAAAAGATGTTTTCTGGTGTATAAAGGGGGAAATAAAATAAAAAATTAATTTATATGTTAAGTATTGCCACAAGGGGAATGAAGTTTAGGTAATTGACCTTTTTTATGGTGGAAACTCAAAATAATTTTTGCTAAAGAAAAACAAGCAAGTATTTTTTTTATAAAACATTTATTGCAATGAGAAAACATCTACTAAATGTTTACAAGAATACATCACACACATTTAACAGCTCTTTAGAGTAAAATTTAAAAAATAATAATAAATCTACGGTTGAAATCTCAGTGCACGATAAATCAGAAGATGGAACAGCTTGAATAGGACTGATTCAACAGTGCGGGGAGAAAGAACCGAAGTTATGAAATGTTGCAACGTTTTCATTGTACTATTCACAATTTAGTACTCACTAATCAATAATCATCTCTTTTGTTATCTATAATGTAGAAAAATAATTTTATTTAGCGTCTAAAATCATCTAACCCAAAGGGTTGGCAACGTTTTAGCTGTAACTGTGCCAAACCAATCTACCAATAAGATTCAGCGTGCAACATAGTAGAACATTTTTGAAATAATTCGATCCTCACGATAATGCATGCAGAGTTAGAGAACAGAGGTCAATAATACAAAAGATAGTTCCTTAACATACAAATAAACACAAAATATAACAACTTTTTCAACAAAAATTTAAATTGTACTTATATTATGCATTTTTAAACATATTTATTAAAATGAAAAATTGGCAACAAAAGATATAAGTATTTCCCTTCATTATAGTTAAATAACCACCCTACTTTCACATCTCAAAATCCGAGATATAATTTGTAATTTTCAATTTGACACGATTTTGAGCATTCAATTGTTAAACAATTTCTTCGTGAACTCGAAATATTTTTCATATGAGGAAATATTTTTTGTTTAGATACGTAGAACCAAAAGCGGAAAGCAGATTACATGCAATTTTCTCCCCCCCCCCTCGAACAATTACCTCTCTTCAGCAGTGGCATTCAATAATTTACAAAATAGCTGTAAATTTATCTTTAGAGTTATCTTTCAGATTATTTCTTAATTCTGTAACTGTCCATAATTTTGAAGATGTTTGTTAAATAAGGTTCATTGCAAATTTATCAACTTCCATCCACTCAAAAATTTACAAATTTGATAGGGCAAAGTGCCACTAAGGATCGTACAGATCTGACCAAAATTAAGTCTTTCAATTTTTTTTCGAAAATTTAACTCCTTTGGCAATATTAAATTTGGAAATCACTTTAGGTTCTGATTAATAATAATTTATTTTCTCCAAAGAACCGCGATTTTCCTCCCCCTAAATCAACAAACAACAAAAAGCAGAACTTAAATGTATCAGCTGAAAGAAGAATTTACCACAGCTTCATCAAAAATGTGTTCGTAGCGATTTCTGAGTTACCAACGTGCCCCAAATTGATTTTACTTTTAATGTCCCTATTCGAAGGTTTACACTCTCCGCGAGTATGACAAACACAACGAAATAATGATCCGAAGTCTCTTCCATGTCCAGTAAATGTGAGCTAGCCAATGAGGCATTTTTGTCACGCACCGCGAATGGTGACGTTTATTAATAGTTGGATGGTCATTGTTCACGAATATAAGGGACGTCAGCAGGCTGCTGATGGACGCAGGAACTCCACAAAATAAACATTGAAAGTCATACAGAATTCATTTTTCTCTTGCCCAACCTTATTTATCTGACAGAATAAACGACAGAAGGGTACTTAACAAGGGTATGTGAAAATGGATTGGTTTTATTTCCCGGAACGAGTAAGTCCTTAGATACGAATAACACACCAGAATGACTAGACAATTGAAATTCTTTTCAGAAAAATATAAATTATAGTACAAGCTTAATATATTTTTGTTTTAAATAGTCTTGACCATAAAAAATGCTCCTAAGCCTTTTATTTGGAAAATATACTAATATGACGTCGGCTGTCGGGAGAAAAAAAATTTAATTACATAAAAAAGCTCACATTTACATATACATAAAGAAGTTTTGTAAATGCCTATTTATTTTTAAGATGTTTGTAAGTGAAATAATTGACAGAAAGAAGAATGCGTTAACAAGAGACGATTAATTTCTACAGAAATTTGAAAATACATAACAACCCAGAAGAAATATGATACAGCTTTAACGATGTATTACCGTATCTAAATTTATTTGGAAATTTAGAGAACTTAGCAGCAAATACTATTTTCAACTTCTCTTTGACAAGTAATTTAATTGAACAGGTAATTTAGCTGAATATAATTAATATTGTACTTTTTATGTTTATAAATGTATACTACTGAAAATCTGGTGCATAAATGTTCCCAAAATGCTGCGAACAAATGTTCTCATCAACACTTTTACTATCATTTTCGGTGGGTACATTGCCAGTGATGTACATATAAATGTCATAAATTGCCATTACATAAACATTTAAAAAAAATATTTAGTCTGTACATCAATTTAGAGTCAAAAGTGCAGTAATCATTTATTAGTTGTGGGAAAATTTAAACCTTAATCAAATTAAAGGACCGTGTGCTTGAAATTGAGATATAATTCAAAAGGAGGGTCTGTGAGTAAAAGATTTCGAACACAAATGTAAACATTTTGAGTAATTTATTCAAATATTGCACAAAATACTTCCAAGCTACTACAACATATTGAAAAATATTCACAGATGAATCATAGAAAGAATATCATCGAATAGAAGAGCATTAAAGATATCAAAGTTCCACCAACGCAAGAATTGAATTTCAACCCATCTATCTTCATTCCGAGATTCGAATAACACATCTAGAGAATACAGAATAAAACTGTTGCTAGACACTTGAATGAACAACCAATGCAGGCAGAAACGACTGTTGCCAGATGCTTGAATGAATAGCCTATACAGGCAGAAAAAAATGTTGCCAGATGTTTTAATTCCGTTCTATTCAAGCAAACGGATAAAATAAATGCAAATAAATTCCCTGATAAAATAAAATGGAAAATAGAATCACGTGACAATTAAATACATTACATGCATAAATAATAAAAATACTTAAAATCATTGAATTAAACTTCAACTCATAATCAAACATTAGTCAAATAAAATTCCACAACTAGAAACACAATAGCCACTACTTAACACTTCAGAATTTTGCATTCCAAAAGAGTAACTAAGAATTACGACTGCAAAATTCATCTACAGACAACAACATAAGTGCAACATTCCGCTTTAAATAAAAGACCACCAATGGGAGTAACTCGTTGCACACTTCCTTCACCTCATTATCAAACCACTTTCAAGTACGCTATTCACAACCATTTCGCAATGCGGCAGAAGATCCCCCGAGATGCCTACTAATTGGGATTTATAACTCGGTTTTTCCTCAACTTCAGCGGCAGCCGTTTAATTAGGTGGTCTCTAATTTATATCTTAAAACACGCTTTAAACTTATGAATTAACTAACCGACGCCATTAAGAAATAATTCAGGTTTAATTGCTTTCGTTCCTTAGTCTTGTTTCGAGATTTCAAAATGGCTATTATCATAAACAGACTTACACAACTTGAGAGCTTTCAGAAAAATTCAATATTTAGAGAGTTTCAATTAATATTGTATTTTACTTAATTAACATCTGTGTAAAGAAATCGCTACGGAATATTCACTTTTGAATGCGAATAGTTCAGAGTTGGAATACAGCATTTATTCTTCGTTTTCGAGTAATGGGTAAAATTCATGTGGCGTCATAGTCACATGATACTGCAATAACGTGTCTCCAGCCAATCAGTTCATAAGTTCATGTGATGTCTAATTACATGATAAATTAAATCACGTCAGTGCCAATTTAAGCTTATTTCAGGCCCTTGGTGCAGAAGACCCTCAGGGCCCCTTGGCACTGGAGGGTCAAAATTTATAGACAGAAAATCTGGTTAACTCCGGCTTCTGGGCCCCCGCCCCAAGCCCCCAATGGATAAACCGGCATTGAATCACGTGTTTCCAGCTAATCAGTTCATGCGTTTCACTGTTGCCAACTTTTCTTTCTGCAGAAACTTTCTTTATAAATGTACATATTTCTCAACAATATTAACGCACATAAGCAAATAAAATTTACTTGATTCAAAATTATACAGATAGTATGAAATTTTTTTGTCTTCTTAAATGCTGAATATCTTTACCCAATTATCAAATTTGAAACTGTATTCAAATTTAACAAATAGAACAAGAACAAGTTAAATGTCAGTTTTGAATTCAAACGAGAACACGTGACCGCCTTTATCATGTGACCGTCACGAATTTAGCCCATTCTAACGTGAAGACATTGAGAATTAAAGAAATTAAGCGTGAAGATCCTCCTATGATTTATGATACAGTGTCTTGTAAGTGGAACTTAAGGTCAGAGAGAATTAAGAATTCCTTTCATCTATAAAATTAGGGGTTTATTTCATTATCGCAAATATCCAACGCAAAAAGTCCATGATAAGTGAATGGACTTTATATTAGCATGTGCAATGAATATCGACTACAGTGATCCCCAAAGTGGTCTATATATACCCCCAGGGGTCTACGACAGCCTGCAAGGGGTCTACGTCAGCAAGGAAAAAAAAATTGGGTGTCCAATGGGGTCTATGGTTATGACTCTCCTTTAACCCGTTTGTAGCATTAATTTTAACAAATAGAATAAATATTCCACATAAACAGGGGCGTTACTTATTATGTAATATTTTATTATAATACAAACACATCTAACTCAAGGTTTTAATTGCTTTTCCTTGGGAAAAGGAATTTCAGTGCGGTTGCCAATCTTCATAACCAAAATAAACAAGATATCAATCATTGGTATGGCCAAGTAATTTTAGCGCGTTTTTCACATGTTGTATTTTACAATAATGCAACTAATGAACTTTTTACTAACAGAAAGTAGTGTACTGTACCACTCCTCTAAATGGACTACTATTGAGCTGAAAAGAAATAATGACACAAATCTGTATCAGCACTACAAAACAGCAAAATTTGAGAAAATTTTGTTATAAACTGGCGAAATTCAGGAAAATTTGTAGGAAAATTCGGGAAAACTATGGGAAAATTTAAATATGATTCGGCTCATCTAGGGCACAAATGCGACCCAATGCCGAAAACCCGAGGTCAATTGGTTGCTTATTGGCTGAGAAAAAAGGTACGACAAAATGTGGAACGAAGACGAAATTTGCGTCCCAATAGCGCTTTTGTTCCACTACGTGAAAAACGCGCTAAAAACAAAAAGACTAGACGCTACTAATAGAGGAGATTTAGGATTCAACCTAACAAATTTGGTGCTAAATGTTGAAAATTTGTGAAAAAGCATCAGATTCACCCCTCCCATTAAAACCAGTTGTTTGCTGCTCAGTTATTTTGTGTAACAGGTACTGAATTTTAATTTAATTAATAAATGTTTAAAATTAAGATTTCTGTTAGTTTTCTTAAGTTTTTCACACTACAGTTTAAAATTTAAATCGTTTAAAGTAAGTAGCTCTGTACCAGTTATCAAAAGCACATTTAAGCCAACGAATTTGCAAAAAATTAATATTGAGCAAGCAAGGGTCTACCCCAAACCGGAAAACATACCAAGGGGTCTACGAGACAAAAAAGTTTTGAGAAACTCTGATCTACCGAAAGGAATACCGTATTTTAGGGGCTCTAAAGCAAGACATATCATTTATAAAAAAAAATTTCTCGTAATAATATTCTTAAAACAATTATATACATTCAACCGACACTAAATCACACTTTTTCGAAATCACGGTATCGAATGCAGTAACCTTAAGAAAAATACCAATATAAAAAAAAAAAACGATGAGCACCATCAGCTCAGGAATTGACACGCATTACTTTGGCTTATTACCTTTTAAAAAATAACACTGTAACCTCAACTATCCATAGCACACCAAACATATTAATAACGTGAGGTCTGAAAGGATAATCGCATCACTTGGAGGAAGGTTAAGTCCACTAGCCAAACCTCACGTTCACCAAAACTCGATTCTCAATTTTTCAGCGGCTGCAGCACACACAATTCATTTTTATTCCAGATGTCATGTTCACGCAGATCTTGTTTGGTCATGTCTAATTCATTAGTAAAACCTGTTATTAGTGATCGGAACATAAATTTAGTTACTCTATTGGGATCAATGCGCTGAGATGCTGATTATTTCAGCACCAGACAGGGTGCGGCGAGAAAAGCACGCTTTATAATCCTATCCGCGTAAATAAAATGTTTCCAATTCATCAACGGTAACAGTCGAAACAAATTATTCATATGCAAAACGATGATATATCGTGTCTGTTTGGCGTGATAACTAAGCATTGCACTTACGTTAAACGTTATTTCTTTATGGGATGTTGAACGATACATTCACAGCGTAAATACTTGATATGATCATTATATCTAAGTACGTGCATTAAAAAAATTCAATTTAAATGCAACCCCTGGTTCGCACAGAAAGGTCGAAAATACTTTTTTGAATGAGAGTTATATTAACGTAGCATGAAAAAGCAACACGAGGACCTCGACAAGTGATGAGGACGGCACCTGAAATGGCACTTTTCCCTCTTCTAACTACCAGACCACACATACGGGAAAACATTGAACATCGACAGATTTAACGTGCAGCGGCAGCCTCTAACACGGCAGGTTTTCAGTGGCAACAGGACAAAAACCAGCGACACTCCGGCCACGAGTTGGTGATCATAACCATTAGGCTAAAGTAGCCTCCCAAAAGGAGGAGGGGGAATGAATTAAGATTTACCTTAAAGTATTCTAGCCACCTTATTAATAATTATTTTGTAGCGTTTTTAGATGGACATTTTTACGACCTGAGCTTCAAAATTTAGATGAAATGTCAAATTACAAGATCAGACATGCCAAACCTTAATATACACTGGTGTGCAAAAATTAAGGACGAGACGGTTTTTTCAATATAACTTTGTACAAAAGCATTCCAAATCAACACATTTAATACCGTAAGATCCCCAATACGTAAGGACATGAGTAATGTAAGCAACACTTACTAAAACAGAAATCAGAGGGATAAAAAGAAGCTTTATTGAAAAAGTAGCATGGAGCGCAATGCGACTGAAGGCCGAAACATCCCTGTGATGGGTGTCCAGTAAGAAATATCCGGTCATTAGTAGGGAATATGATCTCCCCTGACTGCTAGGCAGGTTTCACAGCGTCTGCCCATGCTGAGAATGAGGGTGTCAATGAGTTGTTGAGGCATTGCTGCCCATTCGTCTTGCAGCGCCAATCGAAGCTCCGGAATCGTTACTGGTGGTAAGGTACGAGCTGCCAAGCGTCTGCCTAGAAAATCCCATACATGCTCGATGGGATTGAGATCCGGAGATCGTGCCGGCCAATCCATACGTTCAATATCCTCACTCTCTAAGAGCTGTTCGGCAGCTACTGTGAGATGACATGGTGCATTGTCGTCCATGAAAAGGAACTGCGGACCCATAGCGCCTCTAAAAAGACGCACATATGGAAGAAGAATCTCGTTACAATAACGGGTCCCGTTGACTGAACCTGCGTCGAAGATGTGAAGGTCTGTACGACTACCAAGCATGGTGCCTCCCCAAACGAGAACACCGCCACCTCCATACCTGTCCCTTTCAATGATGTTCGAGGGATGATTGCGGCTTCCCCGCTCTCTCCAGATGAGTATGCGATGAGAATCGCTACTCAGACTGAATCTGCTCTCATCTGTAAAGAGTACTCGTCCCCATTCATTGTCTCTCCAATTCCGGTATTCCCGGCACCACAGAGAACGCCTTCTCCGATGGGCAGGCGTTAGAGATACACACCGTACAGGGCGTCGTGCAAACAGACCACCACCGTGCAGTCTTCTGGCCACGGTAAAACGCGATATCGGTCGTCCAGTCGCCTGTGTCGTGTGTCTAGCGATTTCTCCCGCTGTCTGCCGCCTGTTTCTTCTGGCCTGTAAGGCAATATACCGGTCATCTGCGGGTGTGGTTCCTCGTGGACGACCACTACTGAACCCCCGGATAGCTGTTCCTGTAGTTTGAAATTGTCTCCAAAGTCGTGAAACGATGCTGTGAGCAATTCCGAACTCTGCAGCCACACTTGTCACACTGCGACCTTCCTCCAACTTCCCAATGATTCGACCTCGGGTAAAAGCATCCAGATGTCGTCTAACAGATTGATTATTCGCCATTTCTCGCTGAGGCAGCAACTCGGTCTGATTTTAACTGCTATACGGTGTGCAATCTCTTTGCCAGAAATACTAATCTTACACCGACAACATGCTTTACTACTCAGACACTCCCCCATTACGTCTACCTGCATATCTGCGCATGTGCTACCGTACATCACCTCACTTAATCTCCTGATTGGTCTTTCTGTCCGCTCTGCCTCTTCGTTCAGCTGATATGCTAATTTTTCGACTTCGTCCTTAATTTTTGCACACCAGTGTATAAACGGGTTTTTTTTACTGTAAAAAAATCATTTAAGTCAGTTCAGAGAAATTCGTGTTTTTCTAATAACAATAATAAAACCATCACGACAGTCATTTTTTATTTCCTACTATTAGTTCACTCTCTCCCTATATATATATATATATTATATATACCTTGCTCAAATTTTCAGTCGTCAATAAAATACCTTTTATTCATCTACTGAAGTTCAAATATATTTTTTGAAACTTGAAGTGGATGACACTTGATGTTCATACAGTTTTTTCAAATATTAATTAATTAATTAAATTTAATTAAGTAAAAAAAATTTTCTTTGTTAAACTAAAAGAATTGACTTAAAAAAAAATTTTTTTTCATTATTTTTCTTGTTCAAACTTAGATAAACAAATTAGATATCAAATTCGATGATGCAGTTTTATCACGTTTCAAATTAAATATTCAAAAGTTCTTAAAAGAAGAAGATGGAATAAATTTATGACGGTCACATGATGAATGCAATATATCACGTGTTCTTCATCCAATTCAGAACTATTAAACTTATACTAGTTGTTCTACTAGTAAAATTTAGATAAAATTTCGAATTTAATAATTGCGTTAAAATGTTCAAACATTTAAATTCTTCGGGGAAAAAAAGTAAATTCTAATACTGTACATGCACTTTAAAAAAAAAATCAAGTTTATTTTCTTTTCCTATGTGCGCATTTTAATTGTTGAGAAATTAGTATTTTTAAGCGAAAATTTCTGCAATAAAGAAACAAAAGTTGGCAACAGCAAAGCATATGAACTCATTGGCCGGAAAGATAGTTATCATGTGACAATGACGCCACAAGAATTTAGCCCATTTTTTTCTTTGTAAAAATATAAAATATTAATTTACTAATTTTTTAAGCGTTAGTTCAAAAGAGTTTTGAACACAGCGTGTTGAAAATCATGACGGGCAAGAAATTCGCCAAAAATTTTTCAAACGCGCCAACGAAACTCCAAAACCGTATGTCACTGAATAGCATTCGAATTTCCAAAAATGCACGCGGATTAAAAATAATAAAGATCATCGAAACTCCAACGCGTATTAAAATCATATAACTTCTTCCATACTAATGGGGCTGAATAGATATTTTCCCAATTTGTGAAAATAAAAAAAGGAAAAGAAAACAAATGTCTGAAAAAGTTATCGTGAAGTGGAAGAAAAAAAAGTAATTATGAAAGGGGTAATGATGGTGATCGTTACGACTCAACGAATAATTACCATTCAATAAACTGACTTTATCATTAAGATAATTTATGATTTTAAACCTAATTTTCGGCGCCTATGTGAAGGTAATTATGTGAGCGTAAGACGTCATCACTGACGCTGCCTTTCCATAGTTTTTACCTCCCCCTCTTTACTTTTTTGAATAAAGAGTTATTTGAACTTTCGACTGTTACATGTAACATTGTTTATCATGTTTTTTACAAATGCATATTATTTACTTCTCGGTATAAATACTTTCCAATGAAGAAACTTTTCGTTTAAAACAGTTATAAGGAAAATTACAATAGGGGCTGGAAATGCATTTTACTTCAATAAGCTAGCAGAAGATCATTATTCAATAAATACAATAATGAATTGTTTAGTTATGTAATTTTTCCTTTTATCGTTTAGTATATACATGTATCAGAAGTGTGAATTGTATTTAAATCGCACAAGTGATTACATATGTGTCAATTGAGTACTCATCATATAAGTTATAAAAAAATGTTCACATTTTCTTTCATATGTCTTTGGGATATTTTTTCTCCGGAAATTTTGAAATAAAAAAAAAACAATTGCGTACAACATTAATTTAGATTATGTTGTAAGTAATTATTGTTATGCTGCAAACATAATGAGATTACGTATAAAATAATTATGTCGATTACTTAAAATAATCAAATAAAAAAAGATAGCCGTTCGATTTTTCATCTCTCTTCCCAGTGACGTGTTTACTTTATATTTCGCCATTTATAAAAGATTTTTCATATTTTTACAAGCTCCCTCAACACAAATTCCCCTTTAAATATATCGTAAGGTGTTAAAATCCATGTTTACACCAAATTAATAGATTATATACCCCAACAAAGGTACGGATTTTTTTTATATATCTATATACATAGGAGAAAAGCAACTTGCTCAATCATTTACTCATCACGAGATCTCCGAAGACATGAAATTTGGTAAGCACTTTTCTTTTGTTGAGTAGAAGATCCGCTAAAAAATGAGTTTCGAGGAAATCACCTCTGTGTGTGGTGATGAAGTAGGGGGATCACGGCGGCGAAAGTAAGTAAGTTAGTTATATTTCCGTTTTCGAAACTCCGGTTTTTTTTTAAATCAAGAGGAGTTTTGTTTTTCACTACAATTGAAAGTTTAATGCTTGGACATAGATATCAATGATAAAAAGTATATAGTCATACATCATTATAAAATATCCAGCGAAGCAGATGAAAATATCTGGCTGATATATATATAACTTAATTATTAAAGGAAATTCGGGAATAATGGGAAAAAAATTCAGAATAATTAATTACTTTATAAATGAGAAATCCAGCAATTAAAAAAAAGCAAATCCAATACGGAGTCCAGTATGTAAATAGCTTATCGAGGCTGAGGACTTAACAAGCAATACTTACATTTGCATTTTTATCTCATTAATCTCACACAATTTATCAGAACTTAACATTATACATATCATTTATCTCATTAAAATTCTTTTCAAAATATTTGTGATTCTGACCTATCCTCCATATCGTTCGTGTTTGTATTCTGATAAAAATTCCGTAAAAAGCAAATTTAGAACCAGATATTATCTTTAAGCTGTGTCTTGAAACCGACTGGTTATATACGGACAGCAAATATTTCTAAGAAAATGTAAATTAAAAAGAAGAAGCATGCACACATATTAATTTTTTTAAAATTGATTCGGACAAGTTAGTCTGTCTGAAACCAATTCATACAATCTGTCTCCACTCAACTTTTTGGAGGACAAAGTGAAGTGAAGAGGAGAGAAAATATTAAAAAATTCTTACGTGCGGTACATTTTGCTAGTCTTGTTCAATTCTTTCCATGAACTGAACAGAGAAATATTTTATACTTTATTGAACAATGTGATGAATTCATTATAGTTCAAATGCAATACTTTTTTAAGTGATACAAGCCGATTTGGCATGTAACTGCGTCGAAAATGAATACGTTTCGTGATCTAATCAATTTGCCAATGAATATGACTCCAGTAAAATATTTGTTTTTGTCAGTAGCTTTGAAAAGTACCACTAGATGAGTGGGCGGCTGATTTTTGGAGAATTAAACAATTTTTTTAGTACTTCATTAGGGTGAGCATAGTAGGCTGAGATAATAGTTTTTGACATCGATTATCAATATTGTATTCTCGTGTAGGTAAACGTGAAGACAACATGGTTTGTTTCGCCTACCGATCAATTACATTTTTCGTTTTACGGATAAATGAAATATTATCAAGCTCAAAGCTATAGCGATTTTAGATTCATATATTCCTTTCTTTTCTCCAGTGTTAGTAAAGTAAAAAAAAAAAAAAAATTAATAACGATACAGAAATAAGCACACATGTGCTTCAACATCGCTGAAAACATTTTCTAAGCTGTGTTATCGAATTGGAAATTACTTTCAAATACCGATTTTCAAAAACAAAAAATAAATATTCTTGAACCGTACATTTTTGGAAGCATGTGTTCTCTAATTAAAAGTCAAAAAAGCATTTTTAAAAATTAATGCTGATAAAAATAAAAGGTATGTAAAAGAAGCAGATAATTAATATATATGTACAAATATAGATAAAAAAAATAGATTCATGATCGGAGGGGGTAGGGCTAGGCCGCGGTAGCCAAGTGGTCATGGGCACGGTCACGGACTCATAGCCGCAGTATCGAGAGTTCGAGCCTAATGCCACTGAAGATCCGCCGTGGAGTGGGTCCGATGTATGTAAAATCTGTTGGAGCTCAAAGTCCTCCCGTTAGCGAGGTGTAGGAGTTGAATATTCATTTGACTCTGGTATTCTCGGCAAAATTAAATCATGGCAATGAGAGCTTGAATTAAATAAGAGTCAAGATTTAAGATTTCAAAGCGGGAGCCCCCACTAGGTGGTGCCACTAATAAAATGGCTATCATACTTGGGGGACTCGCCGTGTCTGCAAAAGTTAAACTGCCGAAATGCAGTCCATTCAGGAGAAAAAAAACCTCGAACAGGATACAATCAAAACTAGTACTTTGTTACAGTTCCTATTCTTTCAAAAATTAACCATTTAAAACCGGATGACTGACTCTCCCTCCCCCGCTTAAACGGGAAGGGAGGGTCTCATTTTATTTGCCAATCGCAATCTAAATGGCGTATTCTTCATTATATATATATATATATATATATATATATATATATTTATATATAGAACATACCATTTTCTTCAGCTGACTTTTTTTAGAAGTATAATGGGCCGTTGCAAGAACTTACCACTGGGGATGGGCCTTGTAATTTTGAAAGTCAAAATGACGAAGGCGTGAAAAGCTTACGGGTTGCATATTTTTTTAGGCTTTTTTCCCCTCCTGAAAATTCTCCGGCACGGTAGTAACAAAAGACTTGGTATTTGCTTCCTTCTGCGCCATCATTACCTCAGTGCATCATCAACTATGTACCGTTCTATTAAGGCATCGCCATAAACACCCATACCTATTTTTCCGAATCACCTCATAATTACGATCATTATCGACTGTTCCGGGCGAATAACAGAAAAAGGGGTGCATCGTTAGTACAGAACGAGATTTGGACGCATAAAACATAAATCGTGTCCCGTAAATCCACCTTTTGCCGTTACGGGTGGAGAAATAATTCCTAGGGCACACACACACATACACAGAAAAAGACAAAAAAAACCGGTTCGATATTTAATTTAGCTAATAAACGCCCCAGATGATATTTCCAAAAAGGGGGGTTAGAAGGAGGCAGTTCAAAGAGAGGGGCACGCTTTTACAAAAGGAATGAGGTTTAAAAAGGAAGGGGGGGGACGAAGATGAAGGGAAAAATTTATGAGCAAATTAAAATTAAAGCGAAATATTCGTTCCAATTTGCCGAAGAGTCAGTCGGAAACAGTAAAAGTCGAGAAGGAAAATAAAAAAAAAAAGAATGAAAGAGGGGGGAGGTGGAAGGGAGAAATCATAAAGTAAATTACTACAAACAGAAACGTTAAAAGCGTATCGAAAATATAAATGACGGCAATAACTGGTTTCGAAAAGAGAAAATTGGGCGGTATCATTTCTATCAGGAGACATCCATAACGAGCCGTTCCGTAATTTAACATTACACGCAGATGAAAGATGGTGTAGGGGGTGATGCGTTAAAGAATGGGGATGGATTTTTGACTGATGAAAAAGATTATTATGAGCCGAAATGGGATGGGCTGTGATCGATTTCAGGGTTTTGCATTTCGCACGACACTGAGTAAACAGGTGTTAATGTTTCGAGAATACTATGTTGCAGATGACGGATTGTAGGTGTCATGCATGCCCTCCGTTAAAGCGTCGCTAAGCGTTTGTCAAAAAGAGTAAAAATAGTAACTCATATTTCTGATGCTAAATTATAAAGATTGCTTCTTTTTTCGAACGTTAGCCTCTTCAGTTTCCAAGCGAAAATAATAAATTTTAATAACGTATCAAAAAGGCAAGAGCATTTATTGAAATACATTAAATATTTTTACTTAATATGTTGATTATTTATTATCGTCCCACTTTGAAGCAACATTAGGATTACTGGCAATGGACCTCGTACTTCTGAACCACATTCAAATGACGAGGATAATTTCAGTGTTGGCATCCCACTCTTCAAACTTGAACATCACACCCACGTGAGGACTTTTTGCAAGCTAGAGAAAAGAGTCGATTGATCATCTATTTGCATCGCACTTAAAAGCGACAGGGTATTGGCGACGGACATAGTAACTTTGAACCTCGGTCATATAACGAGGACAACACACGAGATGACAACTTACACACTAAAGGCCTTATCACGCACGCATGTTTAGAACAACTGTTTCAGGAAATTTTTCGAGCAGCTGTGAGGGTGAAAGGTTGGCGTAAACAAAACGATACACTCTATCTTCACATTGAAAAATTACTCGCCGATTTTTCTGCTTTGGAAAATATGCATCCAATATTATTTCTTTTATTCCACTCGCGCTTTTGTTGACCGTCGTAAACAGAAATGGAGCACCATTCTATTTAAAATATTATACGCCATTTCGGATGCGTTTGAAGAAGCCAAAGATGCCATCTTGTTTATGACGAAGAATCCCATAGGCTGGAATTTCGAGCAATTCTTTCAGCTCACTAGGAAAAAGTTGTTCGAAGCCGTCGCTATGACAACTGGGTAGAAATTGCTTACAATGGATGCTTTCAAGAAAAATTGCTCCAAATACGTATACGTATGATTAAGCCTTAAATCTTCAATGCCAATGCACGCTTTCTCTTTCTCTAAAACTAACAACTCAACTTAATGCAAATGTGAGGACTTCGAGCCCCCGACAGATTTAAATTGAACCAATCCCTTCACATCTCGAACCATTAGCGGCATCAGAACTCGATCCACGAATTGACAGATACAATGCCGGCTACAAGTTCGCAATCTTAACCATTAGACTACGGTAGGCATACTTGAAAGGGGGGAGTTGAAATGTTTTAAGGACCACTTGTCAGAACTGACAGCTCCTTAATTGTTATTTCAAAAACTATCCAATTGTATTTTATTTTCGGAAACGTTTCACGAAAAAAATCTGCCATGAGTTCGTGACCATAATTACTCAGCTATACTTGCGCCATAACTTCCTTTAAAGTAATGATAGCACAGGGTCCTAAATCGGAACACTTTCCGATAAAAAATAAACGTATATTAATATTCTATTCTGACATGGCTAACGTTTAAAGAGGAGGGTATTTTACAGTACTACTCCCTTGTGTATAAACCTGTACTTCTTTCGGCTGGATGGCGTGGTTGGTTTATCACTGGCCTTCTGCATCTAAGGTTGCGGGTTCGACCCCGGCCCATTTCGGTGGATTTTCACGATGCAGAAAATCAACAGCGGTCATGTCGTATGATTATATGGCATGTAAAAGATCCCCTAGAGTGTTTGTTTGGCTTGGGTGTTCTCGGCAAAATTAAATCCTAGTACAGATTCGCATCGTCAGAGCTCAAGTGCCTCCCTCAGTGGTGGAAACTGGGCGTCAAAATTACCTGCGGTGATTGGTATCTGCCTATAGGGTGCCGCACAAAAAAGAGATACCAGCTCCCGGGGAATGGACTAGGTCTGCAATGGTAAAACACCAATCCGCAGCCCATTGGAAATTAAAAACATATTAACAAGGCTATAATCATAGGTGCCTCACACACATTAAAAACTCCGTCAAATACATTTGCTGTAACAGTTTTCTAATATATGTTCACAGTAAAATGCTGGAAGGACCCAAAAACAAGTAAAAGACCTAAGGGATTAGTCAATATCTGATATGATCCTCTCTATTTATCGAAGAAAACAAACCATATTTCAAACAGAAGGAATCGTCAATAAAGAGGAAATTCCAAAGCCTGAAGTATTGACCCAGACTTCCCCTATCTACTAATCTTACTTCCATCCAATAAGGCACGGCCACTGTAGATATTCTAAAAATCATGATAAGAATTTCTGCCTGAACCTTGACCTTAGATCATTGTTGTCGAAATAGTTCGTAACAATGAGTCCACTTTCTTAAAAGATAAGTGCATAGCGTAAAATTACCACAATCCACAGTATTCGGATAACACACAGATGCATTTCTACTTCTGATTTCAATGATTAGTTGATGCATCATGAATGTGATAAATTTTCGAATTTTATTATTAGAAGTAGTATAAATTTGTAATAAGAAATGCAAAGGTTAAATAACTGCTTTTTTAAAAAGTTGCAGATTTAGAGCAAAATTTTATTTCTTATCTGATAAATTTTCTGATTTTTGTTTAGCTCGTAAAAACTGTTCTAAACGTTGGAAAAAAAAAATTAAAGTTTGTTGGTGAAAGATCCGTTGAATAAACTGGGAGCAGCAAAATTTCAATTTACTTTCGCAAATGTTTTTTGTACGAAGTATGCGGCCAAGCGCTGTCGTAAAATATTGCGCCATGCATACTAACAAGCGATGCGCGTACAATTTTCAATTTTTCTTGCATTTCAGTTGTCGAAGATTGGAACTCGCGACCTATGGATTCGTAAGCACGTAACATACAACTAGACAAAAGTGATCACTCCTGTCCGGAGGTTGTTACTAGCTTATTTTAGATACCGCCACAGTACTCCCCTACCAGTGAGTTGGTGGATAGGCGGATGAACAAGATATTTGTTGGAATGGCGAGCGTGTGAGTTGTTATTGTTGCGTCATATCAGAAGGTTTGCGTTTTTCTTTCAAGCCAAGGTGACCAATGTCAGAGAATTGAACTCGGTAAGTTCTCATTCGTAAGTACATAACATACCACTAGACAAAAGTGATCACTCCAGTCCGGATGCTGTTTGTGGCTTATTTTAGATACCACACGTCAATTACAATGGCTGTATAATAGATACAGGAATTCATTTCTACCAATGCGCCTTTAGAGCATCCTTTTTTACAGTTGTTTTGGGTCTTCCACGCGGTTTCCTCTTTAGGGAAAAATCCCCAGACCGATTTTTTTTATACCAAAAGTTTACTTTTATTGTCGATTATACTATTCTTTTCAAAAGCTTGGTTTAGATTGCGCGCGGCATTATTAACGAGTTTATACTCATATGAAACATTACATGATTATCGGTTTAGGATTCATATCCTTACGAAATTCAAAACAAATATTAAATAGAATACTATTGAGAAAAATCTTTGATGAAATGTGACTCAGGCAATGAACAATACGACCATAATCGAGGTTAATGCTAAAACAAAAGTTTCACGAAAACGTTCATACGCAAAGAAACTGCGACATTTCATTATGCCGCTGACTAATCAGGGAGCTTCTTCTACTTTTCAGTTTTTTCGTACAAAATTTTTCTGAATTTTACCCGGATTTCTTAATTTGCATCCTGATTGACCAGGTTAACCCTTTATTTACCGCATTATGATTTACTGCAGTTTTTTTTCATGCAATATTTTTTTAAATCACTACATTGAAAATTTAACCCGTTAGAGCTAATTAATTAATTAAAGATATTCAGTTGTAAAATTAATTATACACACTGTTCACTTAAAATAAATAATCAAATTGTTTTCTAAGGTCTTCATTAACATAAAAAAGACACTTTTGACATTAACTATTTTTTCGGAATAAAAATGACAATCTTCGCAATCCGATCAAAATGTCAGATGAAAACGATATAAAATTATTCGCCTCCCCCGCTAAAATACCCATCATAGAACGCGTGGGACCATATATCTTGGAAGGGTGGATTTAAGAGACTATTCTTGCTAAGTATCATCAGAGTATTCGTAAAAAGGGTTATTCTATGTGATTTTGAAGTGAGTAGTACTTATAAGTACCGTCAGAGGGTTGAACCCCGTCCACCTTATGAACAGTAAATACCAGTTTTTCACCTTTTTTCATCTAAATTTTGTAATATTTTAAACTAATTGTTTTTCTCGACTTAAAGTATTCTATTAAATTAAACCCTCATCTTTTACTTTACCGTAATTTTTCCTTAACAATAGACAAGTCTCAAAGTCACTGAAACTTTACAGATTGGAGGCGAAAGGGTTATTGAAAGGGTCTGTTCAATCACCAACCTAATATAATTTCTATTCAAATCACGAATCGAATCATCATCTAGCCAATTACTATTTTGAACATTGTTTCACCATTTGCGGGTAATCAGTTACATCATTGGAAAGCGGCCATATTCCTTAATCAAACAATACACGCAAAGCAAAAGGAAGAAAGAAGGAAATGGCAATTTTATTAATAGACGAAACAAGTTTCTTCCTCTGCACCGTTATTTGAGCAGAGGACATGTCAAATAAAAGGGTGGAGATAGTTAGGCTCCCATCCATTCCATTTTCACACGTGAACAAGCAAGAGGAACCAGAGAACGAGAACACGCAAAATTTCACACTAACTGTCACCGTCCTGCCCAATTTATATCATCTGAAGGGTTGACGCTGTCAGGAGAACGTCATTAATACCCAAGACTCGTGGCAATGACAAGGAAAGGGATAGGAGAGCTGCACCAACCTATATATTATTACGGTGGCATCTGGGAAAAGAGGCGGAGGAGGTTTTTACTATCCAGAAGAAAAATAGTCTTCACCTTTTTTTTCTCTCTTTTTCGCTTTTCCAAAGCAAAAATTTATAACTCGCGATCAGATAAAGCACTGGACATGAGCGTTATTGCTTGGGACTACATCGGAGGAGAAATATAAGGTAGAAGCATTTATTTTTTTCAAAGAGTAAAAACGTAGTTTTACATTCTAAACATGTGATCATTGTAAATAAGTATTCGGTTTCAATTCAAAAATTAGATTGTTATAGTAACTGATGGTAAATACGTGCCTTATGTGAATAAGCTGAAAATAGCGCTAAAATTAAATCATGATTAATGAACAATAAAAAAAATATATAGTTTAAAAAAAACACAATTTTATAGTTAATCGAACTAAGTTGTAACTTAATCCTTTAGTCGCCAAATCTGGAAATAGGATCTGAAATGAGTCGCCAAATGCGGGATGGGATCTGAAAATGGGAAATCATTAATCCTGACGATCCTGATCAGGACAATTATTAAATTTTTGTATTGCCATCGGTTATGGACAAGTGAGCAAAATTTCGAATTAATCTGAGCTTTTAAATTGGGTAAAAATGGAGTTCAAAGATTCCATTACATACAAGTGAAGATTACAAAAGGGTGTTAAAAAACTAATTAAACTGTTAAATTCAGTCAAAAGCTATATTTTCCTTGGAAACAAAAGAAATTGTCACAATTTTCATTCAACACACATACAAAGCGATTCTGTCCGATTTCAAAAACAGAAGGTTCGGAGGATATGAAACGTAAATAATTTTTAAAAAAACGTACCACCTTAAATTGATAGTATATAAACAATATAAGTAATTCCAAAATTACACAAAACCAAGCAGGAAAAAAAACTACAATTTTTATAATTAATATTATAACTAATAATATTTTTAAAAACACAGTATCTTTTAAAATCTTTTTCAGGATTTCCTCCCCTCCCATCAATATATAATTCTCTTAGCACAAGGTGATAAATTATAGATATCTAAAATTTAACCAATACAATCTAGAAAATAAAAAAAAAATTTTTAAGTGGTTTAAAAAATTTTTTTTTAAAAAAGTTTTTTCAAAATATAAACGATTTTAATATTTCTCCCAATAAATGAATGTTTAAGCCTTCTTATCAAACACTCAATAATACTTCGGAAAATTCTGTCGAATACAATAGAAGGCAAAAATTTAATAAGTTTAACATGAGTTTCAAATTAGATTTTATTATAACAACAATTTGACGAAGGAGACATATAAAATTTTTCAGTTTTTACAACAGAATATGATTAAATTACATAAATTTATAAAAACAAAATTATACATAATTAAATTTCAAATAAACATATCATACTCGATTAAAATAATAAATAAAAACGAGATGGCTTCCAACGTATTTAAGTAACGCATATAGATTAAAAACTTGGCACAGATTATTATCTTTAAATCTAAAGAACCAGTGAAACCTTTCTAGAATGCAAACTACATACGAAAATGAAAATAGAATATATAAATAAACTTACATTAAATTCCACCTGTTGTGGCATCCGTACACCTGGTCCTCTTGGTCCAGGATACCTGGGACCCGGCCCTATGAAGCTCTGAAATAAAATTAAAAAAACGATATTTAGAATATTACTCTCATACGTCCAGAAAAATTATACATTCGTAGCAAGTGAAGTTCCGAGATAAAAATACTCATACGTGTGAATATGGTGACTAATTTGTCGTTTTCGTTTCGGAGGTTCAGTGTTTGAAATATGATGCAAATAATCAATTCAAAACAGAACATTTATTTTAGGACGTAACATACCAGAATACATATTTACACACGTAAGAATATCCAATAAAATCTTTGCAATCTAAAATCTAAACCAATTAGTAAAAACAACAGCTTTTTCTATTACGTGTCAAAAACACATATCAATTCGAATTCTAACAGTCTAACTGTCGAATTCTCCCATCGAAATTCATGACAAAAAGGATGCTAACTTTTGAAACAAAACTTATACTACCAAAAGATTAAATAAATATCAGCAAATAAAATAAACGGGAAGAAAAATTGGAGTTACATAAATTTTTAAATAAAAGCAGACGATATTAGCACGAAAAAGAGAAAGTAGATTTGGGTAAAACTATTCTTGTGAACATTCTATTACTTTCAAACTATTCCAAAAGTTACATTTCGTCAGTATATTTATCATACAAGTCACAGATAAAATCAAAGCTTTTCTGATACAGGTATTCTTACCCACATTTTTATCCTATTCAAAACTCGAAAAAGTCATTAGTTAATGATGCAAGACAAAAAACATCGTTCATCCAAGTTTCATTTAAAAAAGAAAAACCTCTAATGATATATATGTGAATAAATAAATGATGAAGACAGCTTTTGATTTTTCGGGCAGGAAAGAATTAATAGTTATTAGATTATAATTTTCGTGTCATATTATGCTATAAGCACAGAAAGGCATCATAAATTTGAATAATTTCTTATAAATGGAACGGCATAAGCCATTTAAAAGTATTTAGATATGCGCGTGCTTGTTAGGGAATAAATCATAAAATCGATGGGAAGCTTCAAAAATATTAAACAGGTATTCCAAAAATAATAATTTATTTTATAAGCCATTACTATGTCTTCATTAATAATGACCCTTCACTCATTTTAAGTTTAAACCTGATGTTATATATATATCTTTAAATTGCACCTCAGATAACTATTATGTACAATATATTGCTGCACATATATTTACGTTACAGACAATAATAAAATCTAATTATATTCACGAATAAATTCATCCAAGGATAATTAATTGATAAAAAAAAACTCGATTCTCTCTTTTAAAACTACAAGGACTTTTCGTGAAGAAATTTGATGCAAATTCAACAAATTAAAATTCAATGACAACAAGTATTTTAAGGCTGTCTTCGCCAAATGTACGAGGGCCTGCTTCAAACAGGAAAAATGCCCGAATTTTCATGAAAATTTGCAACTTTATAATTTTTATGTCTGTCTGTAATATAGCGTTTTTAAAATTTCAAAAAACAAGTAATTAATTATTATATTTTTACACGTAAAGGGACAGCTCATTCAAATGCAAAACATACTTCAACCCCCCCCCCCCGAAAAAAAAATGGACCAACTCAGCTAAAAATGGGTAGTATGATAAAATATGCTGCTCTCTATGGGATAGCAAAACCAGAATAAATATTAATGTTTCAGTTTTTAAAAAAATATATTTGAAAAAAATTTCCACATTCGGGTTCTATTTTTTACCATAAAGCGAGGACAATCTTGTGTAAAGAACTATAGATAACCGAAAATTATTCCGTTTCTTTCATTTCATATTCCTCCGCTATTTTCATCATAAACTCATATGCTCCAGTTAAAATTACACATAATTATATTCCGGGATAACAGTGAATAAATTTTCCTCAAATGGTAAGAGAAATTCCCACGTCATTTCTCTTTTTAAACTATTTATATATACAGGAAAATTTTAAAGGAAAGGGTACACAATAATTTAAAAGCATCCACAAGTCTATCGAAAGAAAGTACAATTTTATTTATCAGATTACTTCAAAAGGCATAGCAACTAAATGAATAAATACTACAAATCATTTTAACATTTTATCATAATTGATTTTCTTGCCACATCAATAATAACCGAGCAATAACAAAAACAATTGCCATACTAAGAATAGGACACCACAAGGGGATGAAAATTAATCCAGATAGAACGAAAACATATCGAAACTGTGTTAACTGTCCTAACACCAAGCTGATTAAGGTCCCATTTCTTAAGCTGCCCTGTCATCCTTACAAGACATCAGAGTGCCATAAACCTCTATGAAGACAGCATAGAAGATCTAGCAAGAGTTGTCATCTGTGCCCATGGGACCAACCTAATTCATCGAGAACACCGGCATAATCATCATCAAATGAAAAATATCCTGTCGTTCTTTCGTGGGTCTTTAGAACCCCCCCCCCCCAAACAAATACAATGAGCTCCATCCAGTATTTTATTATCAAATTGTAAATTTAAAGGAGACATACAGAAATTTTTTTAATTTAAAGCAGGATATACAGTTAAAATCTTCCTCCAGGGAAACCTAGAAATGTCAATACACATCTAAATGTCCAATTAAATCCAAATTGTATTGCATAAGTTTGAAATGTGCTACCAAACAAACCAATAAGAGTCCCGCAACAACAGCTACGGATACAGGTACAAGAAATCCGAAGGAGCCATGAAAGAAATGCTAGAGCTCTCGTTCAATCTCAGTCACCCATTCAACACTTCTTTCATAAATATCCGACTTCCTTCTAAACAGCAAAAGAATTCTTTCTTTAAAAAAAGAAAGAGAGAAAAGAAAAAGAAAGAAATCATAATAACTGATCGCTCCAAAGAAAGACACGCCAATACGGCAGAACAAAAGACTGGTGATATTAATGGACAAGAGAGCCTCTTTTATCGTAATCTTCTTCCAGGTAACAGAACCAGAAGAGATAAAAATCCCTCCCCTTCTTCGAAGAAAAGAATCTGAAGAATTAAGATCGTAATCGTGTGAGGCACTTATGAATGCTGGCCCACTGCTGTCAGAATACAATGCGGCAAGGACAAGCGATTAATCACAGGGGAGGACATATTTTCTCCCTTATGCCCACCCGGGGAGAGCGCAGCCTGCAGTTCCATCTAACGGCTGTGGACATTAACCAACAGGTTTCACTTTGATTGCGATCTTTTGAGGCACCCACCCGCGTCTAAAATATTTCCCTTCCTCCCAAGAAGGGGAATCAGGAAGACGTATACACTAAACTCTCTCTATATATAATACTGCACCTCTATTAATAAATCTCTCCAAATCCAACAGCAGTCTTCATTCACTATCACATAAACAATGGCACACGCCGTAAACACATATCTATGCAATATGCATTATACACACAGAAACGAATATGCAAACCAAAAACGGAAACTGCATCATGACTTGCAAATATTTACATTGCTTATGAATATTTCATAGAAAAAAGTCGAAAATTTTACTTTTATAAACATAATTCTGAGATAAATATTATTTTACACGCATGTTTTGAAGTGCGGAATAATTTCCGTTAATATCGAATACTAAAATTTTGTGGCACACATAAGGACGGGGTCTTGGGGTTAAAACTCCTGCCATAAACCAAGAGATTTTTAATTTTTAGAAAAATATTACACCTTGGCGCTTTTATTTACATGCTTTTTAAATGCAAACCCCTCCCATAAAAATAGGCTGTGCACGCCACTGCTAAAACTGCTCTTAATAAATAGAGAATACATTACAAATGTTATTTTTGACTTCCTCCTTTAGACTGATTATTTATTAAGGTAATATTTAGAAGCAATGCGAGGGCTAAGGTGATGGATTTCGTCACTTGAATGTGGTACAGAATTACGAAGCCACGATACATCAGCAAGGACCTAATTCTACAAATTTTCATACCAAGCCAACGGAAGGGCTTTGATCTACGACAGATTTAGCTTGCAGGGTAGGTTTTCAGTGACACCAGGTCTAGAACCCAAGACTCGACAGAAACAACGACCGTCACTAGTTCGCGACCACTAATATGGCGGACCAATATAACTATATTGTCATTTATTTAGGTCTCTATTTACATTTCCATATCATTGAAGGGGGGGGGGAGAAACTTCAAGGAAGGCAAGAAAAAGTACAATCCATGTTCCAGAAAACGTTTTGTAACTCATCCTTTTTGAAATTGAATCTTCATAAAAATGTTTGGGGGGGGGGGGGGGGAGAAAAAACAACTTTTCTACAGACCGTCAAAATTTTTTCATGGATCACCGGTTGGCGAACGCTATTCTAAAGAGATTCCTTCTAAAAGTCCGAGTTCTAAATTATTTCCAATAACTGATTTTTCTTCTTCAAGGGCTCAACAGCCCTGGCTGGGCTCTGGCCTTCTTCAGGCATCTCTACTTTTAGCAACTGATTTCCAGTTTGTGACCTTTAAAATATTGTGATCTTTTTTGATGCAATCAATCGATCTTAGCGGAGGTCTGCCTCGAGGTCTATTTCCCATGGACTTTGCCAGAAAGATTTTCTTGCAGCAATGATCTTCATTCGTTCTAGCCAGATAGCCAGCCCATTTATGTCTGTGTAAAGCAGAGTTGGTTTATCCATAGTGCGCTTGGAGCGGGCGCCCAGGATAAGCTGGAAACCACATTTCTGATTATAGATTCCGATCCTCCATTGCCAAGGAGGCCTGTAGATCTGTGCCCAAGGCCCAAAATGAGCTTAAATCGGCACTGGTGTAATGTGACGAATTTTCCAGTATCAGATTGTTTGTAAATTTTTATAGAGTTCTAAATTAGATCTTCTCCACGATCCATTCACTTGGATCCTACCAAGAATGCAACGTAACACCTTTCTTTCGAAAATTTCCTAAGCTTCCTTCCTCATCATGTAAATTCAATGTCCAAGTCTCTGATATATAAGTCACAACAGATCTTATAAGACTTTTGTAAAAAAGCAATTTAGTTTTTAATCTGAGAAAGCTGGATTTTAAATAACTCTTCGAGGTATCATAAAAACATCTATTTAATAACCCATTCATTGAAATATAAAATGATACACCGTATTCTATCGATTCATCAAATCTTGTTCTAAGATATCTTTTCGAAGTTGCAGGTAAATTGCATTGCTTTTCTAAAACTTAATCAGCAATTCTGTAAGACAGAAAACCCAAATACATCCTTGATGAGCTTTTTAAAAATATATTGCAGCTTAATAAAAGACTCATTCAATTCTCGATGACGAAACAAAGATTAATTGATTTGTCACAGTTATTACATACCAACTAGCATCTGAGAGCAATTAACAAGATATAATGAATCCCCCCTCCCCGACTTTTATAAAAGCTTTCATTAGTTTTTATCTTATTGTGCAAGAGCTGTTAAACGTGTTCTCACTGCCATTCCAAATAACATTAAAAATGACACTAGACAAAATAGAAACGTAAAAAAAACAAAGATGAACAATTCCATCAAATGCTCTGTTAGTGTATTGAAATGAGAAAGACAAAAACGAATATTCCATCAAAGAGTTACGTTTATTTTTTATATCTCTTTAAAAATGGCACACGTTCCCCTTGACAAGAAGCTTTTATAGATGAACATTAACATGAATAAAAATTTATTTCTTTTTTCATCATTAGATGTACGTCTCTTTCCCAGAAGCAACATTTATTCTTTCTGCAAATTATTCCATGCGAATTAATATGACGATATAATTACTTTGTTTACGGAAATGTGCATACCTTTCCCCTTACGAAAATGTTGCTTTTGAATTTCCACGAAATATTTACAATCGATTCCGTACACTAAAAAGAGTTCCTCTGCATTAAAATAAATTTAATAGCAACAACAATACTTTAAATGAAAAGAAAAACTGACATTCTTATTAGATAGCCAAATGGTATTAATTTAAGGCAATGGCGCATACAAAAATTTTCCGGGGCGGGGAGTCTACGGCTGAAAGTTCATCATTCTCCTATCATACCCCAATACGCCGCCAAACATATTCTTTAGATTTTGTCGATTTTTTAATACTTCCAATGCGGCTACGGATTGGTATTTACCATCGCAGACCTAGTACATCCTCCGGGAGTTGGTATCACTTTTTGGTGCCACACCATATAGGTGGAATACCAGTCACCGCAATGTAATTTTGACGCCCAGATTCCTTCCCAGAAGGAGGCCCCTGAGCACTGACGATGTGAAATGGTACTAGGAATTTAACTTAATCGAGAGCACCCAAGCCAAACAGACACTCAAGGGGTCTTTAACATGTCTCATAATCATACCGCTGTCGTTTTTCTGCATCATGAAAATCCACCGACTTGGGTCAGGGTCAACCCGCAATCTTGGGCATACAAGGCCAGCGACAAACCATCTACACCAGTGATTCCCAGCTTTTTTATCACCGCGGACCGGTCAACGTTTCATAATTTTACGGTGGTCCGCTAAGGGGTACACAGATTGTTTATATTTTATGTATCACGATATGATATTTTGTGCATGTGTACTATTGGTTCGGCATTAGGTGACGTTTCACAGCTCTAGCGGTAAATTCTCGTCCATGGAAATTCCCCTAATCCGAGAGAAATACACCGCAGTAAATAAAATGGAAGTAATTTAATGTTCCTTGGGTGGCCCAGTACCCTTTCAAGCACGGACTGGGGGGTTGGGGACTACTGATCTACATCACCCAGCCAGAATTGACGGGAACAAAAAACAGTAAAAACAAATTATTGAATAAATAATTAACATTAATTAATAAAAAAATTATCAATAACATATACTTTATTAAATGTTACGTACTATTTGCATAGGATTACTATCAAGCGGGGGAAAAAAGTCCTATGGTAAAGGTCAGTGGCGCACACCTTCATGTGTGCGCCACTGATTCAAGAACATTATTCACTGACGTTAAAGGAATAAAACCCATGAAATGACATAAATTCATATAGTAAAATTGTGATCCAAAGGGATTTAAATTCAAACCTAATGATGACTATCCAATTAAAAATGATGAGTGATAATTTCGTTTTAATTTGAATTCATGTCGTTATGAGACTACACGGCGGTTACTGGGATCTAACGACGAGAACAATATGTGAGATCGTGTTTAATTCCCAATATAAGGGCTAAAATTGTGTTGTTGTTTTTTGACAGACTTCAAAGAATTTTTTTTTTTAACTATCTGAATAAGTAAAATAATAATAATAATAATGTTAATGCCGCTCACGAGTAAATAAATCACAGACAATGCGATCAGTATTAATCTGTGTGATGAAACGGATTTCTCTTTCAGAAGTAAAAAAAAATCAGAAGCAAAAGATTATTTTCCAACATTCATTGGTGATAAAATAGATTTTTTTTCTCTCTTATCTTTTAACATATTTCATACAATAGCAAAAATATATAAACAGAAAATGTCCAACATCATACAACAGACACCACAAGAACTTGGATTGTAGCCTGCCTGAATATATGGAAAATACAACAAACTGAATCAAAACAGTTTTTCCCACAACCATAACAGCATTAAAAAAAAAAATAACAGAGCTTTCTACTGTAAGATATATATGATTGATTATTTATTATTAACCATTTACGACCTTACAAATTGCAAAAACAATGCAAAAGCAATGCTAAACCCACAACGCATCAGTAGAAGTCACGTTTCAGATGAAAACTCAAAAACATTAGATCGATTTGATAAAACAATAACAAATTCAACAAAACAATATTATCCCATTGAAAAACTACATATAAAAATGTAATTTACAAACAAATCGTTTCAATCATCTTTATGCAGAAGCTTCAACGATATTAATCACGGGAAAGATGGAAACAATAAGTGCACTAAACAATGATTTGCTCACTTTTTGGAGGGGAAAAAACAACACATGTCCGAACTGAAAACATCCCGAATCATTTCTGTAATGTACGCGATATATGTTCCTTTTGCTGGCAAAACACCCACAAACTACATGCAGCAGAGCTTTACGACTGCAACGCAATGGGCTGTGTGGAACACAATACTTTGAATTTTTATTCCAAGAATATGCACGAAATGCGTGTAACAGAGCTTTCCATGAGAGATAGCATCTCCAGTGGAAGCGAAACAATACTTCCCCCTATAATGACTTCACCCAGGAAATCCGCACAAGCGCTCAGTGGCACAGAAGCTTCTCGACAAACAGCCAGCGAAATGTACTTCACCAAAAGGATTTCCTGCCTAGAGGGACACCCATTTTAATGCGAATTTTTAAGCCAGGTGCCTCTCATAATTAAATAACCGCTATCTGGAGGAAGAAGTCTTGGAAGTGGTGCACAGCTAGATGTCATTAATCTACCCGGAGGTGGGGAAATTCGAGATGCCTCCTCTACACCCCAAACAAATTCTTGGTCTCGTAATTATTCGGTCCCCATCGCCCTGTTAATGGAATGAGACAGCTTATAATAACTGCCTCCTCGCTCTATTCACCCCAGTAAGGGAGGATCGCACTCAGTCAATTATGCTTTGAAATGAGAGATGGTGCAGCTCGCTCTTAATGCACCTATCGCTCTTCCCGGCTCCTGTATCTCTTAGCGCCGAGGCGATAAGGTACGATATGGGGTTGTCATTCCGCGGAGAGACGGTTTCGTAACTGGATCCAAGAAACTTGGGGCTAGAATTTATTTTTCGCGTCAACAGTGCCTCGGCCGAAAGGGGGGATAAGCGCTGAAGCTCAAAAATGGGCTTCAGCACCTCGGTTTTCGGAAGAATAATGATACCGCCTGTCGTGTTGGTTCTATTTATTTCCAGGGGTAGTGGAAGAGTGATAGAGTAAATTTTTCCTCGAGACTATTCGTCCTGTGGAACCTTTTAAATCGATAAGAAGTATGAAATAATAATGCATTACTTAATTCATGAAATAAAAATAGTCCTGATGCCGGAATATTTGCAGTCAACCTTCCGTTAAGGGGACACAGTACGATTCAATTGACAAAAATCGGTCAAAAAATCAAACTTATTTTTTTAGCCTAAATTATTTTTCATATACTTTTCTGTAACCTCACAAAATTTGAAAGCTCAAAACTTAAAAAAAGCTGGATTATGATAGCTTTTACATTCGTTTTTATTCACATCCCTATGGCAAATCAAAACTTTATAAACTTACTTATCTCAGAGAAGACAAAATAACTAGTCTGTCTTCATTTAAAATGCTAAGGCTTTTTTTTCTATTGTAACTAATACTTTGAATTTCTTTTACCTATAGTTAATAGTACATGGAACAAAAGTTAATGGTATGCATTTTTGAATCAAAGCAATGCTTATTTTTTTTAAAAATAATTGAACTCAGAATTTATACATTTTTGAAGGAATTTTCAATAAGAATTCATAAAAAGAAGTATTGTACGAGTACCAATCATGTTATCGAAAAACCCATATCAACTTTTGTTATACATAGTTTGAAGTGCTTGTAAATCAAAAATCATGCGCGTACGTAAATTTTTGCAGGAGGAGTAAAATTTTAAAATCACTTCACAAATTTAAAGTTTTTTCCTTAAAAGATTAAATGGCTAGCTTTTAATGAAATTTTGAGCACAAAAAACATAACAGGCAACCAAAATTTTTTTGAAAATCCTTAAATTAAAAATTTGTGCGTAAATCGTACCCATGTCCCCTTAAAAAACAACAACTACAGTTGACTTTAAAAAGCTTGTATTCAAATAAAGCGTTCTTATTTATTCGTTATGGGAACTGGTAAACGACTACACTTCGTTCCAAAAAGAAATGTTATTATAAACAACCTGATCTATTTTTGTTCATTTAAAAGAATTTTCCGTACACGTATTATATTAAAATTTAAACCGTTCAATAAAGATAAACAAAGATTCTATTGAATAAAAGTCTGTTAAGATCAGTATTAACTTATGCATGTGAAACTTTGTCCAAGTCTCGAACAGATGTGAACATGATAAGCATCTACGAAAGGAAGATTTAAAATTTATTTTTGGACTAGCTGGCATGGCCCGGCGTTGCACGGGCTTTTACCGAGAGTATAACTTTTCAATATCAGCACGTCCAGGGGTGGGTGCGATTTCTTTTTTTATATGCCATTTAAATTCCCTTTTTCGAAAGTTGTCAGAATGGACGAAGATGGCTTCACTAAAAAAAAGTCTTCAATGCCCAAAAAATTGGCACACGGAGAAAAGGCAGGCTCTCTGATTGGTGGCCGAGAAAAAGATCTCTTAATTTTGAGAAATAAAAATTGGAGAACTCTAGCAGGAAGAAGGCTGAGTGTTTATTAACGCCGCACTTTTTAGCAATACAAGGACTATTGTCGATGGACTTCGCAATTCTAAACCTCGGTCAAGTGACGAGGACGATAACTTGAACTGGTCTCCCCTCTCCTAACTACCATACCACATCACTGGGAGGGCATTGAGCCTCAACATATTTAACGTCCATCGTTCCCTATTCATGGACGATTTTCGATGGCTCCAAGACTCGAACCCGCGACACTCCGGCCACGAATTTGTGTGACCAACAGAATCATTCTATTTAAAGCCTAGGGGAAGTTGAAAAGATACTTCACAGCCAGTAGCTCATTCTTTAAGTTTTCACCTCCTCAATGTTAGAAATTTGAAATCCAGTTCCATTTAGAGTGAAGTTATACTAATTTCATCTCAAAATCCTAAGGTATGCATTTAGATTTAAAAAAAAAAAGTTGAAGCACAACACGAAGGGAAAGAAAATTCTCTTGAATTTTTTGTTTTAACTTAAATTTCCAAGGAAAGGAAGGGGGTGATATGCATTATCAACCTATATGTATTAAAAATCATTATTTTTTATAAAATAAAGAAATCTGGAAACAAAAAATTCTATGCTCAGAGAATAACAAGTAGAAAGTACATTTAAGTATTCAAATTATCGAGAGAAAAATTTTAAGACCCTTTAATTCGAAAAGTTTTGAAAATATGACAAAAATTTTCAAATCATTAATAATAAAATTTAAAAAAATAAGAACATTGGAATTTTGAAATTCTTGTTTCACACAAAATTTTAATCTTGAATTTGCCAAGCGGAAAAGAAATATTTATCGGCATAAAAATTAATAACATGGAAAATGCAGTATGCATTAATATGCATACTTTCCTTATTGGAATGAAAAAGATGCGTATAATTACAATATTAGCATGAATAATGACGTAAGAAATATTTATTTTTTTATTGGTTTACGGATTAATTCAAAAACTTTTCACACTGCAGTTTTCCGAACTCAAAGGCAAAAAAAAAAAAAAAAAAAAAAAAGAAGAAGAACAGGGAACGCACAATAAAGTCATCCACGATGATGAGTGAATTCCAACACATTTCCCATAAGACACTTAACTTCCTAAACCCATTTTCACTTCCCTAAGTATAAATTTTAGCTCCGTCCCAAGGAAAACATTTTAATACATTAATATAAAAAAAAGATAAAAATAGATCACCAATATATTTATGCGGCTCACGGATACACGAAATGTGAGCTATAAATCAGCAACTAAAATGCGCAAAGTGAAAGTGAGGGGAAAAAAAATAAATAACCCTTCATTTTTCACATGGCATAACCGCGCGCATAACAAACATTGCCGCGGAAAAAAGTACAAAAATATATTTTTTTTTATTAGTTCGCCCTTCTGCTTGCTATGTAGTTTCGCATTTCACTGTCAGAGGAAAGATACACTATGTTATTATTCCACTCAGTAACGACGCAGCGCCATCTATGGCTCACCGGAGAAAACTCGGACGAAAGGCAGCAAGTTGTTGACAGAATTCAGTTGGACTTCGATCTCGTCAGATGTGGAATGGAGTAGTCAGCGATTCCAAACAGACTTTATCAGCCTTTTTGGAATTTTCTTTATCGTGCCTCGTGATTTCTTCATTTATGCAAGCAATTCATTTTCCTAATGTGTAAAAATATTTTTTTCTTGGAAAAATTCGAATGGTAGAGAAATTAATTAGTAGGGAATACTTCGCATCAAGCATGTGTCATTAGAAAACTAATTATCGAAGCGCAAATTGTTGATCACAGAGTGTAAGAGGAAACTAATAGATCGTATTCCGATTACAGTTACTAAGTGGTATAGAATTCGGCAGGTAAAGTGATGCTAAGAGTTAAAAACAAGGAAAAATAAGTTTTGTTTTTGCTCGAACAACTTATTCTTTTGTACGGAATTTAAAATTGAATAGGATATTTGAAGCAATCTTCTATCCTGTTCGAAAACGAGTGAAAAATTTGAAACGAAAGTAGAATTCAACTGATGGATTTCGCATACTGGCCAAAATGATGTAATTTATGTCGCGAAATTGAAGTTTCGGTTTCATAAGCGCGCGAACTACGATTTACCAAACGATGCAAAACCACGCATATCGTTTAGTGTTTTAACAACTGCGCCGATTGAAGATTTGTGCCAATAACTGTGGATTACCAATTTTCGAAAGGATTACATTTCATGGATTATTCATCAAAGTTAACCGAGGAGTAAAACTGGGGTAAGTGTCTTTCATTTTCTTTAAAAATTATGTTTTCTATCTATCTTGTTGATATGCACATTTTAGAGTTTTCTATTTACAATTTAAAGGTGTAATTATAACTATTCTTGTTAAACGATATTGGCAATGAAGTATTGAAAGTTAAGTGAAATATTTGCTGAAGATAAAAAAACAAAAAATTCAGTTAACTTAAAATATGAAGTAACATCTTTTTTTAAGCGCTAAGAAAAAATATCAACCTCTAAATTTTTGTTATAACCTAAAATGTTGTTTATGTTGAAGAATCAACTAAAAATAACCAAAATTATCACCTTCAATTTAACAAAGTGATATATTTATATGTTAAAACTTTACCTATTCCAATTTTTTGTTTTGTTATTTAGAGAATTAGAAAACGAAGGAAGGCATAAAAATAGTAATCAAATTTCGATTTATGTAAATTACAATAAACCACCACTTCGCAGATAAAAACAAATCTTTAATTCATAACGCAAACAGAATAATGCTTGTAAAAACACAAAAATTTATATAATTTCCGCACACTGTACATGAATAGTAATTACCATTTAATTATGTCTTAAAATTTTTATCATTTCTCGAACCTACTTGAATTTCTGAAAGCAAAATTTACACCATCAGCGAAACGTGACTTTTAAATGCGAATACGAATACACTCGTATATTATTCCAATCATTAAAATGATGATCACGTTAATGCGTAATGTTTCAAGCAGTTGGTTAATTCTGGCGAAGTACCACGTAAATCAACAGCTGCTGTAGATAAAATAAGTATTACTGAAAAAAAAACGAATAAAAAAGAAGAAAGGAAATAAAAAAAAGGCTTAATTTCTAACTGATAAACTATGGCGATAAGCGAAGCAGATGCTGAGCCGTGCATTACTGAAGTGGACTTTTTTTTTATCCTGAAGTAAAAGCGCTTATTCGTGATAATGTCAACAAAACCTCGCGCGTGACTGGGTTGCTGTCAGCGCCCCCTGTGAGCAGTATCAGATCCTAACGGATTACAAGTGTTTCCGGTCATTATGTTCCCCCCACGACTGTCAGCTTATCTCAATATAGTTTTAGCGAATTCTTTGAAAGATCATTTGGCGGTTTTTCGAAGAACAATCGGTTAAAGCTTAGAACGAAAGCATCAAATGATTAAAGCTTAGAAAAACAACACATTTTACTGACAGATATCCGTTGGTTTCGGGTCACTGTTCCCGTGAAGTAGATGACAATATTATTACAAGCGTAATCCTTATTCTGGGAAGAATTAAAAAAAAAAAAGAACTAAAATATGTCACTGGTAAAGTAAAGATATAAAATTTTGATTGCTTATTTTATTTTTATTATTATTGTGCTCTAATAAACCTCATTTTTCATGTTTTAAATTTCATATTAATATATATACTTTTCCTTTAATATTTTTAAAACACTTGAAAGTAAGTTCTGAACGAAAATAAATAGGTAAAACTTGGAAATTTTACTTTTTTCGAAATTAGATAAGTAACTTATATGTAACCCACAAAGATTAACAATACTGTTCATTTTGGAGAAAATCCCTGTAGCCATGATCATTCTAGAGTCCAATAATTTATTCTGATCTATGATTTTTCTGTTAGGAGAATGGTGGAAGCTCAAATAATGTCCTCGTTACTTGATCGTAGAAGGTCCGTCAATGACCATTGTGTAGGAGGTTCTTTTTTAAAAAGTGCGGCGCTAATAAACACGCCATCGATTTCACAATTTCCTTTTTTTTTAGTAAAACTAAAGACAATTTTACTCATTTTGAGTAGAGATCAGAACATTTTTTTTTTCAAAGCAGAGGTTTTCGGTATTAGCCATTAAAGTAAAATATTACTTCAATCGTATTTGCTTAGCTGTATGAATAGAAATTTTTTAATTAATATCCAATTACATAATATTTATTTGAACATATAAGTCATGTTATGCATTAAGTAAGAGAAATAATTATTCCCCCCTACCCTCTAAAGAGAACCACAGACGATATTTTTATTTCTTTGTTTTAAGAAAAGAGTGCCCTTAACTAAGTATTTTTTTTTTTATGTAGGCATTTTTTGAAAGAGGGTTCTAATGCAAATCAAGTTACAAAAGTATAAAAATTGGAAAAAAAGAATACTTGAGCAATATTTCGATTCAGCTGTGCAAAGCATACGTTTTTTTTTTACATAGTTTATATAAAATCAAACTGTTTGAGAAAGGTAAACCCCTTTCAGTTTTCCTGATAACTATGACAAAATTACCTAGACTAGTTGGGAAACTACAATGCTACGCCAGCAATTGTTCCTGTTGTAGCAACCAAATAACTTTTGATAAAGCTGAAATCTGTGGAACACGATATCATAGCCAGTGTCATTTCGTGGTGTCCGCACTACACACACACAGTGCATCGGAAAAAGTAACTACAATAATACAGCAAAAGAGTTCGTCTCGGTTTACACCGCCGACCGACCACGCGAGGGAAGCGTTTCAAAAATTAATCTTGTTTGCACAGCTTAACCCAGTTGTCGAGTATGGCGCAAATTTCCCGGTCGTTTATTCTCGCTTTAAAATCGAGAAATGCTGGCGACATTTTCAGGTGCTCGCATTTCTAATAAAAATGCTACTGCTTCTAGGAGTGTGTGTGGGGGAGGGGAAGGGATGAAGGAAAGGCAACGCAACGAAAAATGCAGGTGCTGCTGACTCTAGAAATGAAAAATGAACCGCATCAACTCGCTGTCCCAAGGCCGCGTTATAAACTAGGCTTTCAGAGATGTCACTGATGGCGGTCGCCCGTTAAGAGTGGAATTAATCGTCGGTGGCAAAAGTCATTTAAATTGATTTTCGTTCCTCTCAACCCTGGAAATAATCCGTTTAAGGTTTTCTAGAAGAATCCAGGTTCTGGGATGTCACATGATCGGCCAGGCTAGATGAGCTATTTTATTCACCGACAAGTTAACGCCCAGAATATTCTGGAATTGAAACTAAGTAGGATAAAACTTCGATCAATCATTTTTTAAAATAAGGAGTGACAGCAAAATGCTACAGACTGTCAGCGACATTGAAAGGGGGTTCACTCGTCAAAGAGCTTTTGAGCAAAATCAGCGATGCATATGAATATGCACTATTGACAGGTTATCATATTTTAAATGAAGCAGAAATATCAATGCAGAACTTCATTTGTGTGAAAAACTGATAATATAAACCCTAACTGGAACTTCGTAATCAATTTTCGATCAAATTTTTCCCGTATCTTTAATAATCATTGCTTATGTAACTGGTGAATGAGGGCATATTCCTTCCGAGAGAAAAATGTACAAACGGATTTTAATTAATTAAACAAACCTATATAAAGATTTTTGTTTTAAATGTTATATTCGAGTTAAATAACACAAATATTTATTTATTGGCGGGTTTTTTTTGTCACAAGAAAGAAATCGTCTGATTCAATGTCGCTAAAAAAAAAAGAGAGCGAGTGAGTGTGTAATTACATCGCACTTTATTTAAAAAAAGACACATTGGCGACGGACTTCGTAATTTTGAGCCACGGTCAAGTAGCGAGGACGACAAATTAACTCTTTCCCTGGCGGCAGGGGGTATTTAAATCCTACCGTGGTCTGGCAGGCAATTTAACAATCAAATGGCTGAAAAATTAATGGTCAAAGCGTGAAAACACGCCGTTGCCAGGTAAGAGCTGGATTTGTCTCGGCGTGTTATCGCGCCTACGCCAGGGAAAGAGTTAACTGGTACCCCCTCTCTGAACTGCCACACAACGCCAACGGGAGGAATTTGACCCTCGACATATTTTACGTGCATCAGCCCATCTATACATAGGATCTTTTTTCACTATGGCTTGTCAGCCACGAGTCTGTGACCAAGATTACTAGTCTACCGTTGCCAAAAGAGAGTGAGAAATAATTTTTAATAGTTTTGAGAAAGTAAATATCTATATAAACCCGTTCTTTTTTAAAGAGATTCGTTATTTATTTATTTTCCAATTTATTGAAAGATTACGATTTACATTAGATAACGATTTTTATCAAACTATTTTTATTTAAGAAAAAAAACTATATTACTATCTATTACATAAAAAAAAAGAAGTTGATTTTCATACTGTAAAAGATAATTCAAAAACTTTCTTCGATCACAACTGAAAATATGAATGCGATGCGCCAGAATCACCTTTCATATAATGTCGTCCCATACATCATTTTATGATACAAACTGATGTTTAGAGGGTATAATTGGTACATACTAACAATAATATATATATATATATGTTACACAAACGTGGCAATTAAAAGACATAAAAGGACATTACTTTTAATAGGGTTAGTGTCAGCATTCCATAAGGAATATCTTCCCCCTGAGGAAATCCAATACCACAACTCGATCGCTAATTTTATTTCTTTCGCTCACACACAAATCAGGAAATAATACGAAATGGATCCTCATAGGCACGTGAAGGGCTGGACACCTGTTATTAAAAGTGGTCGGCGACAGTGAAGCCCGCAAGAGAAACTAATTAGAAGTAAGGCCGATGCACTCCAACTTCCACCCGGGGCACCAAGTGTGTATGCCACTAACTCACTTGGGTGCATTAAAGCAAACAAGATTCGTCCGGCTGGAGATCCGTGTCCCTCATTAATCTAAATGTCTGTCCACGTTGTTAGTCGTTCCACATTCGTGCTAGGGATCACCCTGGCCGCGGTCAGAGGAGTGAATTAAGGGGCTGCATATCAAAGCCCCTGGCTTGCGTGAGCCAGACTTCCTTTGGGAATAAATGTGGCGTCTTGCAACGCAGTGAACGCGAGCAATCTACTTAGGGCGGCTCCAAATAATCTACTTCTCTCTCCAAGCCACCGAGACCTTTTCATCTTAATCTTGGATTTTCCCTTTTGGCTTCGGGATATTTTCATTAATTTTGTTGGCCATTGTAACAGAGTGGGAATTTTATCCTTTCGATTCCTGGGTGTGTTTAAATGTATGCAAAATTTTTGAGTTATTAAATGTCCATCACTTTATGTGGAAAATTAGTTCTTTTGTGGCATTTTGATACTGAAAGAGTTTGTTTTTGTGGCCTTCGCTATATTTGGTTGTACAATATGTTTCCATGTATATTAAACCTTAAATCGATCTATCTTTTTAAAATATTACATTACATTACATTTTTAAAATAATACATTTGAGTTCAATTTTCTCACAATGGGAGGTTAAAGTTGCACTATTTAAATTGAATTAATACATTGAAACTTTTTTCTTCGTAATTTAATATTAATTCGTGATTAAAAACACCAAAACATACCTAACAGATTTCCCCACATAATTTTTGCTGGGAAAATTAAAAATTCGTTATTTTCCATTCGTTGTTCTTAATTTTCAAATTCGGAATATTCATAGAATTATTAATTTAATAATTCATGGAATTATTAACTATGTATTTTTCAAAATCTTCTTCGCATGTAATTTAATGAGTTATTGAATCAGAATTTCTGCGTGACTTTACTTTTAAAATACATGTTACTTCAATTCCAGTGGCGTAATGGAGAACATTAGGGCCCCCTGCAAAGTCAGGTTTTGGCCCCCAAGCCGGATCTTACAAAGGATTCCCAAATCATAACCTTTGCCCCCCCCCTAGAATACTGCCCCCCCGCGACGCGGGGGTTGTGAAGGTGTGCGTTACACCACTGTTCAATTCCTCAAGTCTTAGTGTCCGCAGTAGCTAAATGGTCAGAATAGCGAGCTCAAAACCTAGTTCCACTGTGGACCCGCCGAGTAAAGGGGCACGTTTAATCCGTCGAGGCTCAAAGTCCTCCCGTAAGCGTGGTGTGGAAGTTTGGAAAGAGGGTGTGCCAGCTGAGGTGTCGTTTTTATCATTTAATCATGGTTCAAAACCACGAGGTCCATCGGCCAATAGCCCCGTTTAGCTTCACAATGCAACATACAATAAATCTTCTCCCAATTTTATTTTTATTCATGCAATTTTTAAAAATTAAAATGAGCTTTCGATTTATAACTTTGCACATCCCTTCTACATTTCCATCAGACCGATTTTGTGAATAAGATATCAATCCCTAGCGCAAGTCCAGATCGTTTCAGCAGAGACATATCTCACCTTATAAAAGAATATACCCCAAGAAAGAGAGAGAGAAAAACAAAAATTCCCTACCACCTTCGAGTGACACATATTCACGGGGAAAAAGAATAAAAAGGGACATCGTCTCGCCCGGTGGAAGGAAGAAAAGACGGAATATTTCACAGAGAAACAAAAGAACGTCTATCCCTCTTCCCCCCCTTTTCCATAGGAATATCAGGAGTCGTGAAGTAACAAGTGGCCTGAAGATACTTCGGTGACAGAGGCTATGGAAGGAAGGGAGAGCTCTCCTATTTCGCAGAAGAATCAAAAACAAAAAAAAAGAAGATGCCATTTCTCTTACGTCCATGTCCAGAAAGAAAATGGCTCTTCTTCCTTCTCTTCTCCCCAAGGCAAATGCCACTCTGCGCACAAAGTTCAATCAGGCATGTCACACGGTATTACTCATGTTCGGACGGTCAGGGCCGTCGTTTTCTGGAGGACTGTCATGCCTCGTATCTTACGGTACATCGACAACGCTGCTCCCTTCTTTATTTTTTGATGTGCCGTTATAAGAGGGGGGGAAAATATATATAACTTAAAATGACTTTTTCTCTTCCTGCCTGCCTGCCTTCCTTCAAACTCCCGACACTTCCCCTGCGCCCGGTTCCTTTTCTTCCTGGAGCTTCGCGTTTTTTGATATCGGACGTCTGGAGAACAGTTTGGGGATGCGCTTTCTATTTTACTTTTGGAAATGCCAGAAGCGACATTGGGAGAGGAGGGGGTGTTAAAAAATAAGTCCTTCCTTCACCCTCCCCCTTTTCCCAAGAAGCTAGAGGATTTTGTTTCTGTGTAGATAACGTTTAAGGGGAACGCTTTTGTTTGTGTTATGGGGAAAAAGTTGGAAGTTTTCCCCAATGTCAAATTTTCTTGCTCATTTTGTCGACGAGTATGAGTTGAATCTATCTGATAGTGTAAGATTAAAAAAAAAAATGACGCGTAACGAAAAATGGTGATGTTTCTATCGTTATCGAAACAAAAGACCGTGGAAACTAGATTTCAGGAAGTTAGCAGATTTATTTATCAGTTTTTCCACAATTCGACCAAGAGCGATTTAAGTATTTGTTCATATTTGCATGTACATCTAAAACATTTTTTAAATTATGAATAGTCAAAATTTTTAAACAATATTACAATGAAATTACATTCAACAGGAAGTATAAAACGCCAATAATTTAATAAAATTGCATTTTTCAAACGTATTAGAACCTGGAGCGTAAGCAGTGGCATAACGGAGAATATTAGGGCCCCCCTGCAAAGTCGGGTTTGGGGCCCCAAGAATCTTACAAAGAACAAAACCAAAGGTTTTGGGCCCCTTTGGAATCCTGGGCCTCTCGCAATGCGGGGTGTACGTTACGCCACTGGGTGTAGGTACCGCTGTATCAAAGATACTGGACCACCAAACTACAGGAGCTCCAACGTGTAATATTTTGATACTTTCAAATAAGTTTTATTAATGTGATTATTTTTATTTATTTTTTTAAAAAGCCCCCCCCCTCCTAGGATCTTTGACACAGGACCACTCGGGACTAACCACGCAAGTGATCATAACAATAAGTAATAATGGGTTAACTAGTAATGTTTGATTGCACTCCTTATCGAAATTAACCCCCCCCCCCCAAAATCCACGTTCTGCTTCAGTTTTTTTTTAATTAAATATAAAACTCGCATTATATTACGCAGTTAAACATAACAGGAATAAATGCATGTCCTTCGGCACGTCCCTAATAAAAGGAATTGAAAGGAAAGGAATGCAGATTTAAAAGAGCAATGATTGCTACGTTAACTTAGTGCTTGTAAAATGAATAGACATTTATAGAGAAACAACCAAAACAGTCCAGAAATATCATTGAATACGAAGTATCAAATTTAACGTGCATTATGCAAAAGTGGAGCATTACGATATATTTTATTCTATTAGAACACACGATCCCATCTTTAACGGCAGCCAATAAATCTAAATATTCGAGCTCCAGAGAATTAAGATACAACCACCAGAAACGAGAGGAACCTGAACATTCCTATTCAACTGCTTATCTGCTCCAGAGAGATGGACTCGCAACCCCTCTCTCCACCCTTCTCTTCCTTGCAAATCGAAAAGCAAACGAATTCGATTTAAGGCCTTCCTGCCAGAATGTTTATTCACACAGTTAACTTCTAAACGCGAACACACACGAATACAAAACAAACACGGTGCACGACTTTCGGTCGTTTATGGGCCATTAGGGAATCGTTGTTTCGGGAACGATCCTGCGCAAACACGGGCCGGAAATAATGCGGGAATGCGATACGTCCCTCTTTTCCCCACTGCCAATCAAAAAGAAATCACTTCATAGTTGTTGTGTAGGTACATACATATACAGTTCGTTTTCGACTGCAAAATTCAGGGAAACACAGCGTCTGTGTAACGAGATGGGCTCTTGGAGCAAATACATTTCGATCCATCTCAACTTCCAGATTCAGAAAATGGAAAGGGGTTTTGAATAAATTTCTTCTCCTCTGCTTTTCCGTTTGATAGGATGGATTTTTTCTTCTTTTTCTTTTGCTGGGCAATATTTCGATATACATGAAACTCATTAAAAGGAAGAGGACACTCCATTTTTAAAATTAGGATATACTGCAGTTTTTTAGATCTTAATATTCTCTGATTAACTATGTAAAATACCATAAAAAAGTAAGAAAACATTTTAAAATTTAAGTCCATTATAGAGTAATGAAATGTGTAGAAAATAACTAAAATAATTGTATTCATCTGTTGGATTGAGTGTTTATTAACATCGCACAGTAGGGCTACTGGCGACATACCTCGTAATTTTGAATCACGCGGACAAATGGCGAAGACGATAGCTGGCACTTTACTCATCTAACTTACACACTACGTCAACCTGAAGACTTTATTAACATTACCATTTTTATTTATTTTCCAAAAAAGGATTCCCAAAGAATTTTGCTTCAGGGCCCACCCAGTACCAGCTACGCAAAAGCTCGAAACCGCAACTTGACAACACTGGTCGTGACCATGACCACTGGGCTACCGCGGCCACTGTTCATTTGTCGGAAATACACAATAAGTATATCTTAAGTACGTCAAAGACTCTCATTCAAACTTATTTTTAACCCTAGAATGTTTTGTGTTTTCTGAAATATTTCGAGCGCTTACATCATTCAAGAACTATTCCTTCGAGACCTAGTCTTGATCCTAACGGTTTAGCTTGATTTAGCATTAACCCCTTGTGCATCAATTGATTACTTAACCAAAAAACGGATTCATGTTTCCAATGATCGTGAAGTTTGGCCAGCAAATTTATTTTTATTATTCATTTCCAGAAAGAACAAAAGCTTCCTCCCATAATAAATGATGACGTGCTTTTTATGCTTCACACTAAATAAACAGTAAAAGGGGGCGGGGGACGGCAGATGTGAATTTCGGTCTGGTCATTCAAGAGTCTTGCCTCACGAATCCAAAAGCAGCAGCAACAGTAAGCTGCTCAGAGAATAACTGCTGGTTTATTTTTAGTGACCCCTTCGCGAGACGAGAGGATCGGAAGATACGATTTATGACGCTGGCAAGGCACACGACACCGGACATAAAGCAGAAGACTATCTGGAAGCAGCAAATGTGGCCCATACCACGTCAGCGAGGTACTTTCGCCCAACTTCGGTCGCAGTCATTAGAGGAGCCGAGGCCATTTCTCACGTATCCCCGGAGCCAGATGACGCGGGATCTCTCTCTCTTTTTAAAGTAAAGGAAAGGGAAGGAAAAAAAAAATTTAATAACGCTCCGGGACTTGGGCCGCACGTCCCAGGAAAGACGAACCGCGAAATGGGCTTCTTTAATGGCCTGGCGAGATGGCGCGAATGGAATTTCTGATACGAACCCCTTTCCCCGCTGGCCAAGCGGAAAGGAACTACAGGAGGCTAGGTAGACGTTGGGACTGGTGCGCCCTTGCAAAAGTTCTTCCTCATCTGTCCCTTTTTTTTCTTCCGGGAGATGTCGGTTATCAAGATATGCAGTTATCATCGAAGAGAGCGCAGTTCGATTGGAACGCGTCGGTGACATTTCTCAGGGGTGGGTTCCTTAAATTGGAGATGCATTATGGCTTCCTTAATATGCGAGGTTAGGAGACGAGGAAGTTATTAAAGCAAATATCTTTAAAACGTAGTGAAAGATCTTATTGAAAGATCCACAGCGCGAGATCTGATGTCTTTGTTGAGAATGTTTTAACATTAGGTGATTTTTTTTCCAATTCAATACCAATATAAGAGAAAGGATGCCTCAAAAATTCAAATATTTATTTTCGAATTATTTAAAGTACTCTCTCAGAGAACATCTGAACGTGGAATTTTTTGTTTGTTTGTTTTTAACATGAAACAGTGTAACATATTTTACGCAACAACTGCCATGATATATTATTGTGGAACTTTATTATACCATAATGGCATGCTCATGCAACTAATATTTAATTTTTTTACCACTTTTGAAAACTTTCGTACATTGCCTATAGTAATATGCTTTTTAGATAATTGATACATCTTCATAAAACAGATCTTAGTTATTAATATATAAAGCGCTATCCATTTAAAAACATTAATACTCTTAATTATAAAAAAGTAATTTTTAAATATATCATTTTAAATAATAATTTGTATTAATTTTTAATACATATTGGCAATTCAATTCTCTTTTACAAGTTCTAATAAACGTTCAATTTTAGCAACAACATCCCCCCCCCCCAAAAAAGTGACGCGAGATACGGTTTGGTAAATAATTCTGTATTAGATGAAAATAAAAAGGTACGTAATATCAAATTAAAATTCCTTCCAAGAACTTTCCCATAAAAATTGAAATTATGAACCCCCCCCCCTTTTTTTTTGTTGATAAAGTGCTTTAATTTTCAAGAATAAATTGAATTAGACAAATGTTTGCAAAGAATAAACGTGATAAATCAAAATATTATGATCATGCCATTTGAATAAACAACCACATTCTACCCACCTCCCCAACATTCTTTTTTCTCTTCGTGCATCTATGAATGACAGAAAATTCTGGATTCCTTTCGAGTTTTTTTTTTTTTTTGTGTAAAAAAACCCCGATCTGCAAATTTTATACTTTAACCGTCTCGATCAGATTTCGGATTCGATTCATAACCATCTTTACACAGAGGAAGAGGAGAGGGGGGTTGCGAGGGTGGAAATAGAACGTCCACCGAATATGAGTCGTCATTCCGCTTGGAACCGTGTATGGTTTCCAAATAACTGCTCTCCGGAGATAGACGAGCGTTCTGGAATCGAATCACGTAATGCAAGGAACCCACTGTAACTTTGTGGGGGGAAAGGGCTCGGCAACTTTTCAAAACCAAATATTTTCGCGTCCAAAAAAAAAGAGAAAAGGGGACAGCAGATCTCAACATGGAATACCAACGACTGACAAGGACAGTGCTGTCTGAAAAATAAAATAAATACACCATGCCTTTCTTCCTCCAACATACAACTGCTGCTTCCTATATCATATTTTTATTGACTCCCATTGCCTCGGAACCAATCAGCGGTCGACATCCCGTGCCCATAAAAACCACTACCTGCAAAGGAAAAGCGAGATGTACTCATGAAGAAAAATGAGACTAGATGCGAAACCGTAATGGATGCGAGCTCAGTAGGCGAGCCGCTGTGTTGAAACGCTGGTGTGTAGTCGTGCGCCGGCCCTGGAGTTTATTTTTTTCCCTTTTTTTTATTACCATATACATGTAGATACCGTGAAGAATGTTTAAGGAAGGAAGAGTGAGTATATGGGAAAGGTGGAAATAAGATACCGTTACGCAAACTCCCGATTCTCCAGCGAATTATGGAGGAGATTTAGATACGCACAGCAGGACGGCGGACGGTATTATGGCAAAAATTTAAATAATCATGCTGCGAAGGATAGAGAGAATATAAATCTCAATAACGAATTTATGCACGTTTTCTTTTGCCGTGAAAAGCGAAGACATACCTTTGGGAGACATTTCCCAGTTGTTACAGGATACAGTTAGAAGTATAGATAGATGCTAGTTTTAAAAGTGTTATGGTACATTCTAAGACGCTGAGAAATATTGTAGAATGTTTTAAGTACTTTGACTGATCGAATTTTTAAACTTTTCTTCTTCGGTTCTTATTTCAGTATAATGAGATGGATCTTCTTTCAGTATTTCATATTATTCTATATTTTTTCAAAAAATAAATAAATTCCGCAATACCAGTTTTGAAAGTAAAGTAACAAATTTTTCCTTAACGGAATTGATTGTTTCTAAACCGTAATTAGATTGCGAAATTTCTAACTTAAGGTGGCATCGGAAACGTGATTTTGAAAAAGCATATAAATAAATAATTTTCTGATATTGAGTGTCTAATGAACGAGACTATACATATAAAGTTGTTTTAAGAATATTGTTACAAGAAAAAATAATTTAAATGCAATTTTTTTGGTAAAAAAAGAAGAATGACGAATTTTTTAAAACATCCTTTTATGAAAAATGTTTCTATAAAAAAAATATATATTGTTTGTATATGACTAGGACTTCTATACTGAGATTAAATGAAATTTTTGGAAAATTCCCATTAATTTTAGAGTTACAACTAATTAAAATATAAACGGGTGTTTTTTTCTTACCGTTTCTGTACCCTGACATATTAAAGTATGAATAAATCCACTTCTAAATGAAATATTTCAGAACTTTTATTTCAACCCCGGTATTAAAGTCCTATAATTATAGAAGCATTTTGATAAAAGAAGAAAATGTCATTTTTTCTTCATTTTCTCCCTTAAAATTGCATTTAAATAATTCTTCCTTGTAATCATATTCTTAAAACAATTTCACATTTATTTTCAAATTCAACTGACAAATCTATCCACTTATATGCTTTTTTCAAAATCACGTGTGGTTTCAAACGTAATCAGTCACCTTAAATGGTAATACATTAACCATTTACACGTTTGAAAAATTATATGTATAAAACTTTTTGCTTTTCTATCAATAATTTTCTTCGGGTTCTTTTTTTACCAGTGTGAAGAGTCTCAATTTTTATTTCTAAACTAACATAATTTGGCAATGGATCAGAGCTAATATAATTTTATAGCAGAATATCATGCAATTTTTTTTATATATTACTTATTTATACTCTCTTCTTATGCTTCTTTTTATAACCTTACTTAATAAATCCCAATATGTATAATTATTTTTGAAAAGATTCTGATTCGCCATTGATAAATTCTCTTTCACTCTTTTACTTTGCATTTTAAAAATAATTCTTTACAGAATAAACAACCGGGGGATTTCCTTATTAATATTCGAGACGTGCAATTTTTCTCAAAAATAAAGCTTAATATTCCCCCCCCCAAACATTAATTTTAAAAGTGTTTAATTGCAGATAAGTATATAACCATCAATTATCTGCAATAATCAAAATCAAACAATTAATCAAGTTGAGTGTTTTTTTTTCCTCCTTCTTCTCTCTTCAACAAACTATTCTGAACGAGTAAAAATGCACCGAACTCAAAAAGAGTTTTAAATCGAGATTTTCCGACGAGTTAAAAGCGGAAAATGTCCCTTTAAAAAAAGAAAAACGAATTATGAAAAGGTCGATTAAAAATCGCTTAGCGATAGCGTGCGGCAATCCCTAAGCCAAATGTAGTTCGTCTTTAAGGGGGCAATGGAAAGGAGGGGGTAAAAGAAGGAAGTATCTTTAAACACATCAACGTCTTAACCAAAGAACACGTAAATAAACCCTTCCTTAAAATAATGGCCGTTTCTTCCTTTTTGTCTATCTATTTCCGAATCTACACAATTGTGGATTCTGAAGTAGCAAGTCCCGAAAAACAAACGGTACTTTTCCGTTTCGCCGGCGCAAATCTCGCCAAGTAGGCTTTATTGGCGACAACACATAATATACACATGAAAAAAATATTTATAAATGTTATTGGTTTTTCATCCATTTTTGATGTATTCTGAAAAAGACGTTACTAACAAGAGAAGACAGACTTGTTTTGAAAATGTTGTAATAAAAGGTTACCAGCGGAAATGTTTCGTTTGGCGTCAATTGTATCATTTTTGGCGACTTTTTCGCTTGCGCCGGCGAATGAATGAGTGAGTGAGTGAATATTCATGTCGCGCTCTTCAGCTACACGAGGGCTTTTGGCGATGGACCTCGTAATTTTGAACCATGATGAAGTGACGAGGACGACACCTGAGCTGGCACCCCTCTTCTAACTACCACACCAACGAGATGGCGTTTAAGCTCTCGACAGATTTAACGTGCATCGCTCCCCTACACGGCGATGTCTTTAGTGGTACTGGGCTCGAACTCGTGACATGCCAGCCATGATCTGATACCTTGACCACTCGTCTACCGCGGCTGTGCTTGTGCCGGCGAAACGGAAAAGTACCCTAACTAACAAAAAAGACGAGTGGAAGAATCTAATCCTTCTTAATACCATTTCCTGTAACGGTTATTCCTGATTTTAAATCATAATTTAGTACAAATACATTGTCTACAATATTTATTCCATTTTCCAGTAAATTTTTAATAATATTTTACATATTTTATTTAGTGGGGAAAAAACGAAATTGACTTAAAATGAGAACACAAAAAGTAACGCAAGATAATTATCTTCTTACTAAACTCGAAATGACATGTTGTATTGTTATTCACTGGAACACTTAGAAATGCGCATTAAGTTTAATTACGTAGCAAATCGATAAACAGAAGGGGGTGGGTGGGGAAAAAAGCGAAAGCGGTCTCTTTTTGAATTCATTAAGAGGTATAAACACACTTTTCTTAGCATAATTATATCTTCACACTGAGTAATCGACCGAGTTTGATAAAAACGGCCATTCGTATTCTCTGAGGAATTGTTTACTGTTCGTTTTGTTTTATAAAATGGAGGTTTATTATAATATTTAAAAGCGCAAAGATGTTTTAAATTTTTGTCTCTGGTGTTTTTCAATCAGCCGGATACTTTTAACGTGAAATTTAAGCGAACGCGTTTTTTTTTTATAAAGATAAGTAACTTTTTAAAGACCGCAGCTACTCTTATTACCCTTTTTTTTTTCAAAGTAATAAGAGAATATATACGTTAAACTCATTTTCCAGTAATTGAAAATGGTTAAGAAAAAATAATAATTTACACAATTTTGAAATTTTTTCTACTTAACTTATAGACAGTAATGATAATCTTGAGCAAAGTGAAATAATGTTGAGTTGTGGATGTGTTTTATTATTATTTTACAAAAATTAACAAGTGACTTAAAATTTTAAATGCATGCATACAACGTAAATGTTTTTTCGAATTAAAAATAATTAATTACATAAATTTCAATTCTGTTTTAAAGTTTAAATAAAAATTAAGTTTCTGAAATTTTCAATTTTTGACGTTGTTAGCAACTTTAATCTTTAAAAAAAACCCAGCGAATTTAAAATTATAATAGGCAAACCAACAGTTTTAATCGTCATGGGGTTACGTAATTAAAAATTTCGATAGAACAATACGTTAAAAAGAAAATTTTCCTTGGTGTGATATCTTTTAAAAATAAAGTTCATTTGTAGGTGAAAGCAGACATAACATAAACAAAATTAAAAAGTCAGTAGCTCATCAATGTATTGGTAGCTAAAACAATAGCTCCCATTCGTTGCTGAAAAATGTTTTAGATATATTATCCCTTTTATTTATTTTTGAATATTCCAAAGCTAATTTTTTTTACATCTTAAAATGTTTTTAATTTGTACAAATATCTATACATTATATTACATATAGATGGATAAAAAAGGAGATTTGTAAAAAATGACTATGAATACATTAAATTAGCCAAAAGAATTACAATTTCATTATTATTTGAAAATATGTAAAGTCTTCTTTCGAATATTCTGTCATATGTATATACACATTTATATTCATTGTAATTATTTGATAAAAAAGTAACTAAAATAAAATTTCTTTGTTGACCTAGTAAGATTTGACTTAAAATTTTTTTTTTACAGTACTTGTTTCAATATAATTTTTAATAGCATTCTTTTATACAAATACGTCAATTGACGTAGACCATGATAACTTTTTAGATACAAATATAAATACTGTGATGTAATTCGTATTGAGAATGTAATTTAGTGTCAAAACATATCTCTTACCCAATAGTCAACTCGTATCTATCCCAGAATGCCCTATAATAATAATGTCATACTTTTTCAACTTTCAAGTCAATGATCTTTATGCATCAGCATATTACACTTCTTCATAAAAGAATCATTATGAAGAATCTATTAATTCTCAAAAAGTTCTTTTATGATAAAAAGAATTTTTTTCCCGAGAAGAATACATTTTAAACCATTCAATCAAATTAATTTGCTGAATTTAATTTTGCACGTTCTTTAAAAATTAATGAAACTGGGAATCTACAGCCCAGCGCCGCAAACTGCTCTGGGAGTTAATTGATTAACTCCCAAACTGAGTCAAACAGAATTAATTGAATTCAAATGTAAGACTATAGCATCATTGATAAAATTAAATGATCGTACTCTAAGTAGGTCTGAAGTTAGTTGATTTACGTGGAACTTTCCTAGTTTCCTTCTACCTGTCTAGGAAAATTTAAATCACCATTGGTATTTAAAATTCAAACAAAATTCATAAAACAAAATTACTTTAATGTATTTTAGTGCTCTGAAACAAATTCGTATTGGATGTGTTAGTAATTTTGATTACGTAGTTCTCACTTTTTACCTATTTAAATTTTAAAAGTTGAACTGTATTGAACTTCAGCATTGGTATAAACATTCAAAAGAAACATTAAATTTCTAATTCTGTATCGCGCTCTCTCTCTCTTTCTACTTATCAAAAAATTCATAAAACGAGAAAAATTTTTGCCACACATCTACTTATGCACATGCTAGCACGACCAATGAGGGAGGGGGAGAGGAAAACCAAGTGGGGAAGGGTCTAAAAGTGCCAGACTTTTACTGTCCATTCCGACCAATACGTGCCAACCACTTTTCAATGTAAATAGCAATGCGGATTTCTAGCAGCTCGGAATATTTCTTTGAAGAATACCTTTGATATCTGGCAGAAGTCACGTGAACGGTTTTTAAAGCAGTAAATATTCTACTTTACGTGACAGGGCATGGGAAACTGCGTGTAGAATATTTTGTAGGGGCAAATATTATATATATATATATATATATATATATATATGAAAATTTTATTTCATGAATTTTACTAACTGCAGATTAAAGAAATTCACAACAGTCCACCATGTAGTGCATTTGCAATTAAGGTGGTGACCTTAAAAGAATTTCTAAAATGTATTTTGAAGCCGTAGATAACATCTCAGTAATTGCGAAGTAAATAAAGATGCAAATTAGCATTCATTCAGCGTAATGCTAGAATATTAATGAGTTGGCAAATATGATTTAGGAATTCGATAAGATAATGGAAACACACAACTACAATGAGCTGTTATTTTTAACCATGTTTTTACACGCTATGTAGCATCTACTAGCTATATAATTTAGTTAAAAAGTTTTAGTTCTAGTTCTGTGTATCAAGGCTATCTTCGCCAAATGTACGACAGCCTGCCTGAACTTAACTCAGAGCCCATTTTGAAACAGAGAAATGTATCAATTTCCTACGTTATAAATTCATACATCTGTTTATTATATATATATATAGCGTTTTTAAAATATTTCGTAGATAATGGGTTAACTCAGATAAAAATGCGTAGTATGATGAAATATGCTGCCCATATAGCGAGGCCCCAGAATATATTTTGTAGGACTTATATAACCAAATATATATATATATATATATATATATATGTGCGAATAATATTATATATATGTGCGAATATATAATATATGTCCCCAAATGTGCGAATCATTTTTAACATTAAGCAAAGGCTTCAATAACTTCAATTCTTCCATGTAAAAGCATATCTGCAAACCAAAAAAAAAAAGATAAAAATCAACATTCCATAAATTTCTTTTTCAGATATCCTTTCTTAAAATGGTGTTTGACGGTTTTTATGCTCATTCAGCTTAACACACAAGAATGTTATTAATTTGTATTGTGCATCAAAATATTAATGTGTTCCGAAAACCATCCCAAACAAAACCCCATTTCACATCTACTTTTTCCCACATCTCTATTCATCCAGTTGCCATTTGTCTTGAATGCCGCCCATGGCCGCCAACGGAACACAATTTATAAAGCACACTTCTTTTTTCCCTCCTTTTCTCTCACAAATCATTTTCGGACGACCCGTGCCATCCTATTTACACACCGCTCACTTGCGCAATAACAACAATATACTACATTGTTACCGCCATCCTTTTGTAGTTGGGCAAAAGGACCTCGTTATAACCCGGGACAGAACTGCATTTATGATGGCCTGCCAATTAAACGGCCGCTCTCAACAATTCGGACGCTGGCTGTTATCATTAGGAAAAGGCATGTATGAGGCGCAGACTATTAACGGGAGCGACGTTATGGTTGAAGGAATAGACTGCAAAAGGGGAAAAGAGAGGGGGGCTGCACATAACACCCTGAGCAAAGGCTTTTCTAATAAGAGAGTTTGTCTTAGAGAAGTTTTCAGCATGCGGGTCCATACGTATAATGCATGTTAATGGCCGGGGAAGTGAAAGGTTGATTTGAGTCGTTATCCTAGTATTTACGCTCGTGAGCACACGTCGCATGTCCTGGTGGGTACCTCCCATCCGCGAACTTCGAGTGCTTTGCAGAGCACCCTTTGTGTAGAAGCACTGTGGCGTTGCACACTATAATTTGATCGTGGATCGAATTTTAGGCACGCATTCTATGGTGTCCTGAAGGAAGGGGGAGGGAAAACCATTATCGCGACGTTCGAATGGCTGTATATCATTAAGAAGTCCTGTGTAATGGGAAGCAATAAAAATATCGCCACTGCCGGTGGATTATTGGAAAGGGCCTTATTACCATTTGCTAAATACGTTTTACCCTAGAGGATGGATCAGTGAGTTGAACCGTGATTGGCTGCTTTCTTCTCTTCCCTTCATTCTCTCAGATAAGATGAAAAGTGTTTGTAAACAATGCTAACAGAGGAAAATAATTGATGGAAGAAGATATCGTTTCGTTGATGACAATAATTTATTGTGCGTTCATTTTCAAAAGAGATAGTAAACAATGATAAGATCGTTCATTTTTTTACGACGTTAGATACATAAACAGCACATGAAATTATTGGGTAATTCGATAAATATAATTCTTTAACTAGGATTTTTTCCTTTTTTTACTAACGTAGGGGACTAAATTAATACAAGGGCTGTCGATGGCGTAATTTTGAACCTCGGTCAAGTGACGAGGACAACATCTGAACTGGCACCCCACGCCAACGTAAGGTCTTTTAGCCTCGACAGATTCAACATGCATGCAAACATGTAGGGTTTTTAACGGCACCAGGACTCAAAATCAGGACATGCTGACCACTATTTCATGACAATGATCACTCAGCTACCGCGGCTTCATACTTTTTTTTGAACGCCAAAGCAACTAGAGTTATTGAAAATAGAACAAGAACTGGGCACAAATAATGCATAACCATTCAATAAAATATTTAACAATCGATCTGTAAATAACGCTGGAAAATGAGCTATGATATTAAACAATAATTCATAACATTGTAACAGAGTGGGAATTTTATCCTTTCGATTCCTGGGTGTGTTTAAATGTATGCAAAATTTTTGAGTTATTAAATGTCCATCACTTTATGTGGAAAATTAGTTCTTTTGTGGCATTTTGATACTGAAAGAGTTTGTTTTTGTGGACTTCGCTATATTTGGTTGTACAATATGTTTCCATGTATATTAAACCTTAAATCGATCTATCTTTTTAAAATATTACATTACATTACATTTTTAAAATAATACATTTGAGTTCAATTTTCTCACAATGGGAGGTTAAAGTTGCACTATTTAAATTGAATTAATACATTGAAACTTTTTTCTTCGTAATTTAATATTAATTCGTGATTAAAAACACCAAAACATACCTAACATATTTCCCCATCCGCGAACTTCGAGTGCTTTGCAGAGCACCCTTTGTGTAGAAGCACTGTGGCGTTGCACACTATAATTTGATCGTGGATCGAATTTTAGGCACGCATTCTATGGTGTCCTGAAGGAAGGGGGAGGGAAAACCATTATCGCGACGTTCGAATGGCTGTATATCATTAAGAAGTCCTGTGTAATGGAAGCAATAAAAATATCGCCACTGCCGGTGGATTATTGGAAAGGGCCTTATTACCATTTGCTAAATACGTTTTACCCTAGAGGATGGATCAGTGAGTTGAACCGTGATTGGCTGCTTTCTTCTCTTCCCTTCATTCTCTCAGATAAGATGAAAAGTGTTTGTAAACAATGCTAACAGAGGAAAATAATTGATGGAAGAAGATATCGTTTCGTTGATGACAATAATTTATTGTGCGTTCATTTTCAAAAGAGATAGTAAACAATGATAAGATCGTTCATTTTTTTACGACGTTAGATACATAAACAGCACATGAAATTATTGGTAATTCGATAAATATAATTCTTTAACTAGGATTTTTTCCTTTTTTTACTAACGTAGGGGACTAAATTAATACAAGGGCTGTCGATGGCGTAATTTTGAACCTCGGTCAAGTGACGAGGACAACATCTGAACTGGCACCCCACGCCAACGTAAGGTCTTTTAGCCTCGACAGATTCAACATGCATGCAAACATGTAGGGTTTTTAACGGCACCAGGACTCAAAATCAGGACATGTTGACCACTATTTCATGACAATGATCACTCAGCTACCGCGGCTTCATACTTTTTTTTGAACGCCAAAGCAACTAGAGTTATTGAAAATATATAGAACAAGAACTGGGCACAAATAATGCATAACCATTCAATAAAATATTTAACAATCGATCTGTAAATAACGCTGGAAAATGAGCTATGATATTAAACAATAATTCATACTTATTTTAAAATCAATTTATTTCAAGATGCAATGCAGTCATTAAATAGTTTTTGTTAAAGAGCCAAAAATAAAATAGCGACGAATTGCTTCAAAATTAAGTTTGTAGATCCATAATACTTTGAAACAATGCCGCATGCATGACACATTTACTGTTTATTATCTGAATGATTGATCAAGATTAATATCACTTCCATTGTTTGATTAATCGATTCACCTGCATAGATTAAATTAAAAAATTTCCCTAAAAAACCATTTGTTTCTTCATAGTCAAAAAACAATTAGAATGACGATGATAATCATAACGCAAAGAACAAAACTTTCCTGGATCTTCTGTTAATGTTAAGATCTGGCAAGAGCCGAAATCCCAATCTTAAATAAACCTTATTCTTTCAAAGAACAAAAAAATCTGTCGCAAGTGCACATTATCCCAGCAGTCAGCTGAAGTTAATGTACGACAGGAAGCGTAGCAATAAAGAGAATTAAGACCAAGGTTATCTGGCATGTCGGAAGCTGAGGTTCCTTCGTAACAGCCAGTACAATAAAGCGCGGTATGGCAGTTAAACTGCGGGACGCATGAACCACATTATGCAGAATATTAGAATACCACATTAGCCCAGAGGGGGGGGGGGCAGATCAGTTAGACATGGTGAGTGATGGTAGCGCTTGTCCTATATAAATTATGTAATAATGATGCCCGTTTCCTCTCTCCATATCTATCAGGTTCACGTTGTCTCATCCCTTCCAATGGTCATAGTTAAACTAATATATTCTATTAAATATCGATCACGGTGATTCTGGTTAGCACGCGTTATTACAGAAATTCTCATTTCAGGTCTACCGTATGTAGAATATGAGCAACCACATATAAATTGAGTTTGATTTGCGATGCAAAAAGGCACTTGGGAATAGTAAACATGTAAAGCACTCTCTCGTGAAATATTTTTGTGGAGTATATCTATAACATAGAAGCTTTTATGTGTCAATTATTAGTGGAAATCTAATGACATTGCTTTTTTACCTGAAAATACTACTGATAATGGAAGATGGAGGCATCTTTAACGTGAATGTATTACATTTCTTTTTCAATTATGAATGAATTCAGAAAAGTATGCCAGTTCCGTTTCCACTGTAAATTTGTCTGCAATCTAAAATATTTACTATATAGTACATGTAACCAATGTTATTTCATATCTATCGGTTTTGTGTAAAGCATAGGTTCTCGAAGTGGTTCCTGCGAGCCCCTGGTGATTCCTGAGGGGCTAATTAAAACAAATTTGGAGGTACGAGGACAATGGTTAAGGGTCTATAAAAAGATTAATTTAAAGTAAAATATAGCGATCCATTTCCATCACTATGAAAGTTAAAATAATCATACATACATAGGTACATACAATACAAGCGTCGCACGGTGGTAATCAGACCAATCGTGGGGGCGGACGTCAATGCAGGTTTAAATAGGAACGGAATCTCGCCGTTACATGCAATTAACTTGTCAAAAACAAGGCGATAATAAAAGAATCGTGGATCTAGTCAATAGTTTAATTTTGTTTTGTGCATCATCCCGATATGTGAAGTGAATGCTACATATTTTCTTCTGTTTTGAAAGTATTATTCTTTATATTGCTAAGAAATGTAATTCTCTTTATATGCTTGTACGTTGCATAAGTATTCGATACGATTGAAATCTTGCACACAATTTTATGAACCGAAATTATGTTTTTGTTAAAGTTAATTGAAAAATAGCCTTACTATATGATATTTATCGGTGTCATTTTTAGGACATCAAAGTTAAGTTCGCAATTTTTCTATTTTACATTTAAATAGGTTTAAAAAACAGAGACGTCTTAAGAATTCTTGAGGCCCTGGGCCCCTATGCAAAAATAAACCCAACCTGTGACCCTTAAAGTTATACAGTATTTAGCAAACATTGTCAAATACTCGTACAAACGGTATTCTGAAACAAATGTACAGGACCCACAATCTCATAAATCTAGGCGCAAACCGTATCGACCGACGGTCGCATTTTATCTTAATGAATACTGATGGTTTATGTCATAACGGATGGGACAACGGTCATCACATAATGATGCAGTCTGGCCACTGTTGCCAGTTGACACATGTAGTTTGAAATTCCCAGTTTTTAGGAGAATATGATCTGGAGTAACATTAGACCCTTAAAATTACCTAAATCATGATATTGAGGCTGAGTATGGAACGAAACGAGGCCCAGTTTGCCATACCCTAAGACGTCCCTAATAAATAAGGGACCCATGGGCACAGTAAGTCGACGAACCACCGGTGTTGAAGGAACATGGAATCAGTTTGACCCACTGTAATTAATTTTCCGGAAAAAAGTTTTAAAAGAAGACATCTTTACAAACCACTGAAATAAAAGCGAATTTTCGCTATACTAAACACTTATCCGATTCCCAGTTAAAAGATGTACCAAAAAACGATAAAGGGTCGATTAAAAAAAAGCATCCGAATTGCAGAAGTTAAATTAATAAACTCCAGTAGAGGTAGCAGCGCGCTGCACTCCAGAAACCAATTCCGTAATCGCAAATTTCCTCAAGAAACAGAAGGGAGGAGGGAAAAAAGTGCTGGCGCAAGAAAGGTCAATTCTTTTTTCGGCGCAGGGGGTCGTAAAAACTTCAGCGCGAGTCCCGGGAATCCCGCTTATCGTGCCGAGGAGATAAGAGATCAAACTTAAGAGCTTCATTCTTACTCCTTTCTCGTGTCACAGCATATAACTCCGCATACATACAGAAACCGGCTATGATATCTTCTTTTAAAATTACGGCGGAAGAGGAAAGATGGGTATAAAAACGAACTGAAAAAGGTTTTTAAAAATATTTTACAGGCGAGATGGGTAGAGATGCTCGGCAATAACCATAAAACTTTACACGTCATTTATTCATAGGATAGAGAATCCTTCCTTCCTTTTTTTGCCTCCTGTACTTGAGTAGTTTCAATTCAGTTGCTAGGTCACGGCGTGGTTTTAAAAGTTTTTTTTTTTTTTTGCTATCTGTTGTGTTAAGATAACGACTTTGGCGGCATGGTTCGATAACGTAGCAAGCAGCAGTTAGATAACTGTGTTGCATTACCTTATATGTACTCTTTTCGCCCCTTCATTTCACTCCTTCCGCCACCAGGTTTTTATCTTTATTTCTTGCAGCAATATGATGCTACGTGCTGTCTTCTCTCTCTCTATATATATATATGTATAAAGTTCACTTATTTGATGCCAACACTGTTGTTATCACGCTCCATATCTTTAGGCGTTAAAGTTATGTGGATAGTTTTCTAAGAATTGTAATTTTTTACTGTAAAATTTATGCGTTTTATAGTAATTCCATTAAGTTTTTTAATGGATTCGTCACAAACTGAAATAATTTCATTGTATGTTTGTCTCCGATAGTCTTAATTTTTCCTTGATTATTTTTAGTCACAAAACAAACAGTACTTAATTTAAAGACAAAAATTTGTAATTTTCAAAAGAAATACAAGAATTATTTAAGAGTAAAATTCAATCATCTGACTTATAATATAAGGTATTAGAAAATGGTAAACAGGCATCCTCATTTTCAAAATAAAATAAATAAATATATATTTAAGATAAAACCATTTGTAGAAGAGACCAAGCCATTGTGTGTGTTAAAATTTAAATCAATTTTAATCTCTTTAAAATTATTTACTCCAATTACTCTAACAAATTAGCATTTAAAAAACTAACACAAAATGTGCTTAACAAATTTTTTTATCAGTGGTTGGATTATACTGTTATGCTATATTATTTCTTTCATTTTCAAAATTTATTAGTTAAAAAAAGTTATTTGTTAAATTAATAATTTTATTTTTCTTTCACTGTAATCTTTTTTTGTTATTTCAAACAATTAAGCAAGTATTCTAAAATTATGAAATTTTAAAACTTTTCCAGGAAAACTCCTGCACTATGCTTTACTTTGGATTTGTAGAGACAATTAAATTTTTAAAATTTTCATCGAACATATTAACATTGTTTTTCTAATGTACAACGAAAAATTAAACTTTGAAAAAAATCATTATCAAAAATTCGAAATTACGATAGCATTTTTAAACATCTGAAAATTATTTACATGTTTTATTATTAATCGCATTTTTTTTTAAAAAAATGACGTCTTCCCTCTAGAACTTAATGACGTTTTAAATTTAATTCGAAACCCGTAAAAAGATTTGCAAACAAATAATTTTTTAGTCTCGCTTTGAATTTTTAAAAACAAAAAGTCTTTGCGAAAAAATTTTTTCTTCAAGTCCTTCATATATAAGAAAAGAAAGGTAAAGATACAATCTTTCGAATACCATATTGCAACAAAGGGGACAGGAAAAGAGGATAAAACGGTGAAAACAGTCAAAAATGTGTTTCTTCCTTAAGAAACGAGGAGCTAAATTTAATAAGGTACTTCGGTAAATTCAGGAATTGGAACGGCTTCCGAAGAGTTCCCAAGATAAAATCACCGTCGTTTTCCTTCCCCCCCCCTTCCTTTTATGCCAGTACATTTCATGTTTAGAATAATCTTACCTTCCTGTTGCCCTTCCCTTTCTTAGAGCATTTACTGAAAAATCAAAAAAATAAAAAAGGAAGATACCTACGAAAGGAACGGGAAAAAAATTCGAAAATCTATACTGTTGCGCGTATTTTATTTTAAAAAGTATATGCAATTATTCTTTTCATTTTTAAAAAGTCAAAACCTCATTAGAAAAAAAAAAATTCAAAAGTAAGTACAACGTAAGAATATGCTGTCATATAATTAATTATAAAATGCACGTATTAAATTCTGCTGATTTAAAAGAAGCGATATTCTCATTTTTCTTCCCTTCACTTCAGTTATTTAGTCGTCTTTTTAATTTTTTTAGTCTTAATGAAGCACCAAACGATTCGTACACAGTCAGAATTACAAACACATTAAGGGAAAAAGAAATGACAGCAGTAATACTGGCATAAAAATGAATATCTTTATCGAAATATTGTAATATCGGAAAAATGTTTTCTTCCAAGGGGAATACGGTTCTTTGACAGCAAATCGTTCCACAAACGTAATTATTTTTTATTCGGTTAAAGGAATTCCCCAACCGTAAAAAAATAATAAATTCGAAGGAAATAATACTTTACCGTTACTCGAAGAGGGAACGTTTTTTCTCCCCCCATTTTCAGAATACCGAAAAAGTGAAAAATAAATGACAAAAGGAATTGTTTATTTCAGATACTTTTTAAAGAAGTATCAACTCTCAGAAATTTTAATTATAAATAATTCTTTACAGCAAATAAAATGGAAATAATAATAACTAAAACAAATAAGCAAATAAAATCTTAATTATTTTTTTTCTCATTTTCTTCACATTTTGATTTCTGGTTTAACAAAGAAGCAGAAATCATACATACTAATAACGAAAATTTGACAAGAACACGATATTTAAAAAAAAGTACTGCGATTTTCAAATAAGATAATTTAAAAAAAAAATTACATTAATTTAATTACTTCGATTCAAAATCATACTAAATATAAGATTAAAAAATTATTTAAATGCAACAACAAAAAAAATATATATCTTACAATTAGATTTTCCATTCGATGTATTGACGATACCTGTAACAATAACAAAAAAACAAATTTTGCGTCATATAAATTTTTTATAAAAAAAATAAACAATAATGAAAAACTTTTTATTTATGGCCGAATTTTTAACTTACCAAGTTATTTATCAAATGATTATTTATTTTTAAAAAAATCCTTAAATTAATAAGCCAAAATTAAAAAGCGTGATTTTATTATTAAAATTTTGTGTACATTTTTTAAACATAAAATAACTGTATCATTATTTCCTTGCATATATATCCTAACAAAATACGTTGCATTACACTAAGAATTAATAGGACTATTCAAACTCATACCAAATATTAATACATACAATATTCGAACACAGTGTTAATAAAAATTGGTTATATAATTAGTAATTGTCACGTTAGAACAGACAGAATGCAGTAAAAAAATTTTTAAAAAAACTAATGCATGGTTTTGTAACAAAGAGTTCTTGTTAAACAGAATAATCATAATTATTCTTAATAAAGTAATACAACACTTTTCCTGTGGAATAAGAATGTATGTTAATAAAAGAGATTTATTACTTAAAAATATAACAATTAAATGCAGCAAAAATTCTTTAGTTTTTTTATTTTTATTTTCCCTTTCAACAATTCGATGGCTTTTTTTTAAAAAAGAATTCTTTTAAAATGGTCATTATGAAATTAAGAAGAATCTATCCCCACAACTAAGCCCTTTAGTATTATAAGAAATTTTAAGACTTCCTTCTAAATGCAAGGAGAAAATGCGCACAACCCACCCTACCATTATTTAAAGTTTATTTAAAATGGGGCTGTGGATTGATGCTTTCCATTGCAGACCTTGTTCATTCCTCGAGAGCTTGTATCTTTTTTTAGTGCGGTACCATATGTGTGAAATGCAATCGAAGCAAGTAAATTTAACACCCAGTGTCCTCCCCAGAGGGAAGCACCTGAGCTCTAACGATGCGAAAGCGTTCTTAACAATTTAATTTTGCCGAGAGCACCCAAGCCAAACAGGCACTCAAAGGATCTTTTACATGCCGCATAGCCATACGACGTGGATGCTATCGATTTCCTGCTTCATGAAAATCCAACTATTTGAGCCAGGAGTCGAACCCGCAACCTTAGGCTTACAAGATCAGCGACAGAACTACGCCACCCAGCCGGTTTATTTAAATTCTAGTCCCTCTTTCAATAACATGGTGTTATCAAATTACCAAAACCATACGCAAGCACTTCCAAAAATTTAACTGACAATTTTTTTAATAATGCAACATCACTCCCAACAAAAAAAAATCCCCTAAACTTCCTCCAACACATATTACACCACCTTGGATCATGAGAGAATGGTGTGCTATTTCGAAACACAGCAACAACAGTAATTACGATTAAGCGTCCCCAAAGAATTAAGTGCATATGTGACTCTAACCCCTTTCGCAATAAAAACAAATAAGATTTTATTTCAAAATAAATAAACTCGAATATCCGACGAGTATTAGAAACGGGGGAAGAAAAAAAAAAAGAAAAAAAGGAAGGGATAATTCAGGAGGGAAAGCAAAAATGAAAATCAGGAAAGCATAAAAATGAAAAGCAGCAGCAGCGAGCGGCAAAGAAACGCGTAAAACGCTATTTCCTTAATGGTGTTTTTAAAAACTCCCGTGACGAGAGAGAAAACTATGTTACGTGTACGTATTCGACGTTGTAACAATGCAGCAATTAACTCACCCCATTCTTTCTCCCGCCTCCCTCCATGGTACATTGAGGGCATCGAAAAGTGAAAATGCATATTTAGGAAGCATTAACTAAATACGTTAGCAGAAAGGAAGTGTCTCCTTTGCATAAAACATATCCCATTTGTAGGTTTCACCATTTTTAACACACTTCTCATGAACGTAGAATTAAGATAAAGTACACATTTCTTTGAACCGTTGTGGTGCATTGTTTTAATTGCTTTTTTTTACCCCCCAGCTAGGGGTGTTTTTTGAGATACAAATCTACTTTCGGTGTCATATTTTTCGGTTGCATGCATAAGGTTATGATCATTATTCTTACAAATGCTATCGTGTCAGAGATTTTAAGTTTAGTGTAAACAGAAGTGAAACTGGAAATTAAAATCAGATAACTATAATGATTTTTTTTTTTACATATACGTAAACAATACTTGATATATTTGTAGATAAGTATGTGTTTGGAATGATAAAGCAGTTAATGCAAATGAAATTATATCTATCATTTAAAAAGGAAAGTTTTGTTTTGCTTTGCAAAAGCGATGGATTTCTTTTTTTTTTTATTAGTGAATGGTTTATTACATGTTTACAATATTTATTCGAATGGTAATATTTAGATTTTCTGCTTATAAACTATTTTTTTTTTTTGTTGTTGTTGAAATAATTCAATTTGTCTAGTGGCTATTGTTTTTTGAGTTTTAGAATTCCAAAATAAATATGGACAACGGTTTTAAATAAATTCATTTGACGTCATGGTCACATGATAACTATAAACATGGGTTTCCGAACAATCGGTTCACAAATTTATGACGTCATAATCACCTGATAAATACAATCACGTGATTCCAGCTAATCAGTTCATGCGCGCGCTTCACTGTTGCCGACTCTTGCTTTGCAGAATATTTTAACAAATACATTCCTTCGTAAGAGCCGGTTTGGGGCCCAAAATCTGACTTTGCAGAAGGGGGGTGGAACTTATATTCTCTGTAACGCCACTGCATTCATATTTACAAACGTAGTTTTAAAGGTTAGCAAAATTGCAAGCCTTACTTTTGGTCTAAGTTGTTTTGTGATTTCCAACTTAAATAGTTTTATTTTACTCAATTTGGTTCAAATAGAAGATTTAATAAAAAATACAGCAATTAAAACAGATAATATACCACACACAACTGATCAGCATTTAATAGCATCAGAATAATTGGTTAAAAAATTATTGCTTCAATTCAAAAACAAACGAATAACTTCAGTTCCTAAAAATAATTCTCAATATTTTTTTTATTTTAAACCAAAGAATTAAAAAAAAAAATTTGTGAGTGGAAAAAAAATCATATCTGGCCGGTATAGGCCACAAACGAAAATACTAAATCGGCATAAGTAACATTTCCTTTTCCTCTCGGAATCGTCTCCGCCCCTATCACTTTTTTGTTCCATTTCTTTTCTTCCGATTCCAAAATAAAGCAATTTATAGCCAAACGACATCGATAAATAATAATGCGAAGGAATGGAGAGAGGAGGTAAAGGATTCGGGGGGAAAACAACAACGCCCCACCCCCATTCGAGTACCAGAGAAACGTGTGTGTCCATATTTTATACGAGCCCCCGAACTGTATGTTTAAGCAAACTGTCACGCTTCACTTCTTTACCGATGACAGTTCGAATTTTGCAACTTGAGATGAAGGAATAGTAGGGGGGGGGGGAGTCTGATATGAAGGGGGGACTCGAAAAAAGCGAGAATAAGAAGTTTCAAGAACAAAATAGAGGAAGACAGACCAGTGATGCAATAATAATAATAATAAAAAACGGGAGAGGTACCTATAAAAAATAATACCAAAAAAAGTAAAGAGTAAGGGGGAAAGGAAGGAAGTGAAAGAGAGCATTTGTCAAGACGTAAATGGAACCTTTCAAATCTGAAGAAATTGAATTTTATTTCCCGCCTCTTGTGTTTTTTTTTTTTTTTTTTCCTCTTACTTTTTTAGTTTTTCCGATTTCCAAACATGAGCATGAGTTGGAAAATTCTGCCTCTCCCCCTCTCAACACCTTACTGAATTTCGGTGGAAAGAAAAAAAAATTTTTTTTGTCACCTTATTTACTTTTTTTTCCCCCCAAAGAAAAAAAAAATTGATTGCATTATTTAATGCAAACAGGAATGGCAGGGGAGGAAGGGGTGATACGAATATGTAAAAGGAACGGAAAAAAGGAGTTATGTGGGGGTGCTCCAGATGATCTTTATGAGATAGAGACGATTGTTACGAGGCATAAAAAATCTGTAGCGATTGCCGAAATGCTTTCCTGTTTTTGTAATAAAAAACAGAGAGAGAAAAAAATGTTTTATCAGTTGTGTGAAATAATTTAAACTCCGATAAAAAATGCAACATTCTTTATAAATGAACGACTAAACTTTACGTCATTCTAGTCTTTCTCTCATCCTATTCGACTATTTTATAAATAAAAAGTTGTTTAAAAAAATTGAAGAGTCAATAATGAGTTATTCAATGTATCACACATTAAGTTTTATAAAATATAATTTATAAAAACACAGTTAAATTATCCACTTCCTTAAAGTTAATCTAATTTCTGATTGAATTTAAACATTTTTCAAACAGATTTAGTTTTATTAGTTAAAAATAATAATAACGAGATAGTTGAAAGTGTACATTTAAAATGTTTTTATAAGCTCAGACGATTGAAAGAATTCGAAATGGCTTTTACTGGAATTAAATTATTAAATAATAATTTTAAAGCGTTAAAGGGGGATTTTCTTTTTTTACTGAAAAATTTTAGGTTGAAAGAAAAAGAGGGATTAAATATGCCACTATCAAAGAATTCATTAAACGAAAAAGGATTTTAAATTAGTAATTTAACAAACGAATGCAAACATTTTCGAATGCTGATTTTTTAAAAAAATCAAAAAATTTTACAGTAAAAACTTAAAAAGAAAAAAAAAACCAATAATAAAAAAACGACTCGGAATTAATCAAAAATTAAATATATATAATTTAATTAGTTTTATAATATCAAAATATGAATTTTTAAAATAGTTGAATGTGATTTGTGATTTTGTTATTTCAAATATTCCTTAACTTAATCCGATTTATTTTGTTTGGTGTATAAGTTATCATAAATATTTAACTAGAAAAGTATTTTTTTAGTTTTCATTTAGCAGAAATTCCATGTCAAATTGAAAATGAGACTTTTTTTTTCTTTAGAGGAAAAATATGTAATTGAATTTTAAAATTAAAAATGTTATTTTTAGAAACATGAGCAAATACAGAGCTTTTCATCCATACAATTTTATGAATTATTGTATATTTTTTTATTTAATTCAAAAGTACCAATGGCAACGACATTTTAAAACAGCATTTAAGGTAATTATAAAAATTTTAATTTCTAATATTTACAAATATCAAGTCATTCCTCGGCATAATCTAATTTTATCAGACGGTGAAAATAATCGCTTGGAATAACGAGTTTGAATTTTTAAGAGTAAAGCTATAATTGAAAAAGCTATTTAGTGTGTTGTTGAATGAGTTGCTTATAAGAATTAATTTTCGAGTCTAAAATAAAATAGGAATTTCAGTACCGGCGTTTTTCAGTGAAGACAAAGGGTCAAAAAAATGCTATACTATTCAATTTTTATTTTGTTTTTATAATTTTATATAATATATTCATAAATATAAGAAAAAATTGGAACATATATACCGTATTTATTCGAACCTAAGCCACACTTTCCCCCTAATGTTTATACTACTGAAAATCAGGCACGGCTTGTAATCAAAGGCGGAAAAATTCGTTGGATGGAAGAAATTACAGATTCGTGTATCTATTTCAAAGTGTTTAATACTGGTAAAATAAGTTAATTATTCACTTCTTATTAGTTCTTATTTAATTTTTTTATTATTAACTTCTTAAATATCGGATATTTTTGGTTAAACCATTTTATTTTTTTACAAAAACGCGTTGAGAGTTCCGGGTGCGGCTTAGATTCAAATAAATACGGTACATCATTTCTTTTTTGTTTGCCTTTAACATTCTTCAATAACAGGATACGTTTAATATTGTATTTTTCGGTTAAAATATAAGGCTAATCAAATAGAGACAACTATGAACCGAGGTAAAAAAATAATAATTTAAATTCATTTTTTTTTACTGTAAAAACCTTCGAATATAATCCTAATTTTGTTGAAATCACATTATTCAATAAAAAAAATTAGAGAAACTTCGTTACTTTCATTCACAGCAAAATTCCAATGGTCCCAAGGGAGGGGGGTTATTTCAACGCATGTATGTATCTTCGCAAAATTTTAACATGTTACACAGAAAAACAACAATAACGCAAAGGCATTCATTTTCACACTTTCAGAATTTTCCCCTGAAACATTTAATGACTCTGTCAGAATTGAGCGAAGATGAAATGTAAAATAAAAACGGGAAAAGGGTAAAAAAAAAAGTCGAAAGTTACGTACCCATTAACTTAAATTACTCATTATGGTTGTATTCATTATAACGACACAAGCGTGATACTCTCAAAGTTTTTTCCCCCCTTTTATTTCCCGCAAAACATTTCATTCCTTCTACGGGAGATGATTATGTAGGGGGACGATTATTCCAAGGAAAGGAACACGCGGTAAATGTATGCAAATGAGGTTTCAGAGTAATTATTGTCACAATTTGCGCTGGGAAAAGCGTCACGCTTGTTTTCCAGGTTTCCTTTTCTGGAGAATTTGCGTATTCCTCCCGCTTTCTCCTATTCGTGGTGAAAATGCGAATGGAAAAATGACTTTCGTGGAACGGAGGGAATTTGTAATGGGTTTAAGCAAGACAAGTAAAAATTTAATATATTCAACCTCGGTTCCAGAAAGGTAAACCTTTATCTTAATTTCTCGGACATATGTCATTTTTTTTTAACAATGAATTTTGAATAAGGTAAATGTTTCACCTATGCTAGGCAATTAAGCAAACCAATGTTAAGACATTAACTGCGTTAGATCGATACAATTTCCATATGTGTGTTTCCGAGATTATTTCTCTTAAATAAAACAAAGAGAGAGCTATATTGAGTTCTCTAATGAAGCCAGATGATACTACATAACCTTTCTGGATATATTAATTACATATACATTAAAAAGTTATCTCTCTCAGAAGCAAAAATAAAATATTCTACACAAATAAAAAATATGAGAAGATGAATCAGTGTTTATTTTATTAGTAATATAGATTCTGATGTTCACTGAATATATCCCATTTGCTTGAGGTTAAATATTTTCAATATTATTGAAATTTTTTCCCCTTTACAAATTTTTTATTACTTATGTGTGGATGAGCAATTCAATTAATTATAAGACAGACGTTTTTCTAAAATGAAATTAATTGCTTTTTTATGAGAAACCTGCCTAAAACTCATTTTAGTTTATGTGATTGATCATAAATATTTAAAAACATAAGCCGAAAAGCACATACTGCTTAGATATGTAAATATGTTGAATTCTTTTAAGAAAAAAAAAAATTAAAAATAAATTCTTTCACTGTAACAACTTGGAATTGGCTACAATAGATGCATTTCAATAAAAAATGTTTTTAATAATAATAAAAAGATATATTTTATAATTTGACAAATGCACTCATCAATGGAATCAGATAGGAATTAGAAATAATTTTTATAAAACCAAATTCTCATTTAATTTGCTAATATGCAACTTGTTCGTCTCTATTTGCACAAAAATTCCAGAAAATAACCTAATATGCGGCCATTCAGGTTTTTTTTAGTAAACAAAGAAACTAGTTGTATGCCACACACGTGAAGTTCTCATTTCCAGAAAGAAGAAATGGGGGGGGGGGGGTATAAACTTCAAAATTCCTCATCGAGATGATGATCAACTGCATTTGATTTCACCTCCTTTCTGCGGATATTTATATCATCAAGAAATTTTATTAAAAATGATGGAATAGCTTAAGAATTTAATCAAATATAACACATTTCCCTGAATTAATTATACCATATCTACAATTAGCTAACACATTAAGTTAAAAATGCCAGCAATTTATTTCAGCAAAATCCATAAATATAAACTTAGAACTAATTTAATTTCTAAAAACGTTTTATTAGGATTGTAATTACAAAAGGCTATTGGAAACTAAACATCAGTCTACATGATAATTTGACAAGTAAATTTGTTTACAGATTATGATGCGAACGAATTTTGAAGACCAGCAAGATTTAAAAGAAACTTCTATCCACTGTGACTTTTAAGCATACTTAAGGCAGTCGCGTACACAAGGGGGGGGGGGACGGTCAACCACCCTATTGAACAACAATTTTTAAAAATTTTTTGTCAGATATTTACCCCTTGGTGCTTAAACCTACGAGTTTCTTAGAATGTAACACCCCCCCCCCATAAGATAGGTCAGTACGCCACTGGTATCATATACAATATCGTAATTGTCTTGACTACATAAGATTCAATACGAATGTTTTATAAAATAAGTTATTTTCTTTAAAAAGACTCTCAACAATAAGACGCATGGAACTATATTTACTTGTACAAACTTATTTAAGGGTAGTTTAAGGAAACAACAATACTGCTTAAGAATCGAGGATGTGTTTCCAAGCAATAAATTCCAAACTCTTACTAATATGCGCGAACAGTGGAAAGGGGAACACACCTTTGCACCCTATAACCGCTACGGAAACGTGTGAATGTAATGATAAGCTCCCTTCTTTCTTCTGGAAGAAGGCGTTTCCGTCACTTGTCGCCCCCTCCGCCTTTTTGCGTCAGGAAAAGACGTTCAATTACGGACGATGTGATGACAATAGCCGCAATTTCCTCTCGCCTCAATTTCCGCGCTGCGAAGCCTTCCTCTGACAGGCCTTTCATCCTGTAGAAATAACGAAACAAGAGGTGGCGTGTACCAGCGAGGAGGGAAAAAACCCACAGGGCGGGGGGCTGAATATGTTTCGCGGCATGAGAACTGACATTCCGAACAGAATTCGAGAGCGCCCTGTACAACTACCCTTTTATTGTTGTTGCAGCAGCCGTATAAATGAGAACGTATTGTTTGTTAATGTATAGAGCACGTAGGCAGTAACCGAGATAAAAGAGGTTTTTAAAACACAGCACGAAAAAGGTACCTCTACGGCGATAAATACGAGATAAAAATGATTGCTAGGTGTCGGTTTTTTGAATAAGTGCTTTTGTTTGGGAGGAATTATCTAAGGCTGTTACCGTAACCAGATAATTTTAATACTTTTATGCTCACAATTGAAAACAATGGATATTTAAGTGCGAAATCATGATTAACTCACGAAATCTTAGTCTTGAATCTATAACGAAAAAAACCTAAGCTATAGCGAAACAAAATATTCACGATCTGTGATAAATCTTTAACTAGATTAATAGTCGGCTAGTTTAATAATGCGTTATTTACGCTTAAGGCACAATGCTTTTGAATAAAGATGTAATTACTATTCTGACGAGTTAACCATTAAGTAATTTAGCACTTGTTACTTTAAAAATAATTGTAGAGGAAAAAATATATATATAGGGGAGGGATTAATATATTTTTTATGGAACAAAACAGGCGAGTTTCGAGAGGTGGATTCCTCTTTTCAAAAAGTGAAAAAAAACTCTTTAATTTAAAGTTCTAAAAAAATATTAAAGCATATGGCACAATCGTAAAAACGGCCTTAGCATTTGAAATTAAGAAAAACTAGTGACTACTTTAATCTGAGACAAATCAGTTTAAAGTTTTTATTTGCTATTGGAGTGTGGATAAAAACGAACATGAAAGTTATCATAACTCCAGGTTTTTTTTTCAATTTAAGTGTTTTCAAATTTTGTAAGATCACAGAAAAAGACAACTTCGGCTAAAAAATCTGATTCATTAACCGATTTTTAAAAATTGATACCTTACTGTGTCACCTTAAAACTGCTGCTAAACTTAAAAGCTGCAATGATACTAAATTTCATTTAATATGCAGAGAAAAAAAAAGGCATGTGATTTTCTATTTCTTTCATTTCATTTTTTTTTTTTTTAATTAAACTTTTTTTAAAGCAAATAAATCCGCGACAGATATTTTTTTCACTCAATTTACAAACTCCATAAAATTTAAATTCAGACTAAAATGGAGGGAGAGTTACTTGTATTAACATCGCACTATTAAGCAACACAAGGTCTACTGGCGACGGACCTCGTAATTTTGAACTTCAGACAAGTGACGACACTTGAGTTTATATCCCCCTCCAAACTGCCACGCCAATGGGAGGGAGTTAAGCTCGAAATATTTCACGTATGTCAGCTCCCCCTACATGGCGGGTGTTCATTTGCACCAGGACTAGAACCCGCGACTAAACGGCCACGAGTTCGGGACCCTAACCGCTAGGCTCTCTCTGCCATGGTCGTAACTATTTCTTAGAATATATATATATATATATTTAAATTTGCTTTTTTTTTTCAATAAATGTTCCGAACCAGAAAAAAAAAATCACAGTTGATAAGGTGAAAACCTATATTTTTCAACGTATACGTCAAAACCGCACGAAAAGCAATGCACCAGGGCTCTCCAAATTTCAAATGAAGTTTTAACGAGAAATCTGCGAGCGGAAGACGAAGCCAAACTAATGGGTGCTCGGGTTATAAAAATATCCTCTTTTTAACCATCCCCTTAAAAAAAAAAACGCCAGCACCGGCCTTCATTCCGTTTGCCTTTTAATGGTCTTTCATCCGTCAAACAACATCACGGAAAAAAGGACTTAACGTTCCTCTTACTCAGCATGCAGCCGGGCATTTTATTTTATGACGCTTTTTAGAGGCCTTCTACGCCCATCAAACGCATCTGAGCCGCGTGGTTGATGGTTTCATTAAACGACGCCACTAAAAATAATACCAAAAAATAACTCGCCATCCCCTTGCCTCATAAAACACTAATACAGAATTTTATTTGAAATGCTTTCCCTACCGCCGCGCGTATATACACTTCAATTATGGACGGAATAACAAACACGACAGTACACTACTATTAAAACAAGATTTAACACTGTTATACCTTCTCTTTTCTCCCAACATTTAAATCAATAATTGTGAGAGCTTAAATAAAAAAAGAGAAAAGAGATTACAAAAATTTCCGTATTAAGAATGCATCCGAAAGTTGATAAAAACTAATACATCTAATTATTTTTCTACATCTTTTCTTCCAATCCGATTTCAATTAAATTTCGGGGGGGGGGGGAGGTTATTAACAAACTTGGGTGAGATTCTTCTATCCCATACGTCAATAATATTATTGAAGAAAATTTTAATTGGATATTCTTTACTGTATGCCTACAAAATTTCATGCTATGGATTTCCAATTACTTTCTTCAATTACTTGTGTATGCCTGCGTGAATACGAAACATACAATAATTATATTATTCATTTTAATTGATTTTCCGATTTTATTATTATGATCGAATAATTAAAATTTTATAAATATCATGAAAAGAAATCACTTTTTGCTTTCGTTAAATTTTTTTCCCTCATGTTATCAGAACTTTTATTTTTTAATAACTTAACATTTTTAAGAGAAAATATAGATAGAAAATAATAAAGAAAAGATAGAGAAAGAGAATAATTTTTTTGCAGACGATTAAAGAACAAATATACTCTATAACAGTTGTTATTGAAATTAAATTACTTCATTTCATTTCACTATTAGCCATCGATTTTTCATCAAAAAAAATATGGACCTTACATAATGGAGCATAAACTTATCTAAACTGTGAGAACCCGTCAAATATTCTACAGTTTATTTGTAAAAAAAAAAACTCACTAAACATCAGATTTTATTTGCGGAATAGTTATAGTAATATGAAAAAACTAGACCGTGAAACAATTTATTTATTATCGGTTTAAAATTACGTCACATTCGCAAAAATAATGATAATACCAATGATTTCAAATTATTCTAAAATTTCGTTCTTGAAGAACATAATTGTTCTTTGGCGTTATCAATCTCATCCACCGCTAACAAGACTTAACTTGATACTGAATTTCAATTGTTCAGTTAGAAATTCTTCAGATTGAGGACAGCAAAAAGAAAGGATTTGGAAAATTGCGTGAGAACACAGTGTGCATGGAAGGAAAAATCATCACAATCTTTCTTTTCTTATAGCGAAGCACGGAATAAATGGATAGTCTTTCACAAAAGAAATATCTATAATGACATATTCATAATGCATCACGCATCGAGAAATTACAAGACATCTAGACATGTAACGACTTCGGTCGTTTCGTTTCAACCAGTAATTACAATAATGGACCTTCCTTGCTGTAATGTCACAGCTCAAGATAGGGGGACTGCAATTCATTATTAGCCAGCAACGCTGGAAAAGAGGAAGTTACGCACAATGACCGTTTGCGGCTACTTCCGGTATATGTTCCAAGTACGATGCGTAATTAAAACGAATCTCTTTGAATACTAAGTAGGAATTGGTTATCTGTGGAGGGCAGAATATACAATGTTCCACTCGCGCTGATGATCGAGGCTTCCAAGTAAAATAAATAAAGGAATCAAAACTATTTTCATCGCCATAATTTCGTCTCCGACCTAACATTATAATTTTGATATATTTTTTTGTTCTTCCCGAAGTTACATATCCCATTATGTGCATTTGTCAAAAGGAAAATGAATTAAAGATTCACAAAAAGCACTGTAAATACATCCTGTTCTGGAAGCTGATGTTGAATAGATAAAAATATATTATATTTTATTGTTTCTTTTCCCCATAATTACAGGATTATTTGACTTAAAATGATATCTGTAATACAAATTGCGATCAATTTATTTATTGTTTTTTATAACATCAAATTGTGCATATGCACCAATTGTAATACATTTGCCTTTTTTTCCTCAGAGAAATTTGCATTTATCATATTAAAAATGCAGTTGATAAGGTATACCCTCCCACCTTTTCAAATGGAGGGAAAAGGATTAATAATTAAATTTTTAGTAATTCATAGTAAAAATTACTTCATAGCTTTTCATTAAGTAGAAATTCAAAAAATACTCTGAGATAACGAAATACAACAATTTTTGAGCAAAATGAAGTGAATTAACAATACCTTTCTACTGTGTAATATTTAATTAATAAAAAAATATATATTTCAAAAATGTTTTTAATTACAGAATCATCACTCCAAGTATGCAAAAAAAAAAACTACACTACATATATTTTCTGTGACAGTTTGAAATTATGGATACTGAGAAGAATGTTACCTCTCCATAGGTAAAGTACAACTTATTATATGAACAGAATAAGTCTTTAAGAGAATGAAATAACTGTAGTAATGTACTGTGAACTGTAACCTATTTTAGATTCAAAATCATGGATTAACATCAGATGGAAAAAATCATTATGTAAGTTAACAATGATTATTTTAACAAGCAATATTGAAAATAGTAAAATGGCCGATTTTCAAATATTTTGAAACAGGACAAGAAGTGGACTCTTTTTAATTCTAGTATTAGTATTTCTATCAAATTTCAGAACATTTTAGATCTAATGTCTGTAAATATATCTTCACAAGTAGAGTTGAAAGAAATAGCAAAGAACTATTTCGTCTTAAACACCCAAGAAATTTTAACAAATTGATGAATTTTAGCATTACAAAAGAAGTCACCATTATTGGACAGCATTGAACCCCCTCTCCCCCTTGAAAAATTCCTCTGTGTGCCACTGCATCAAGACATAATAATAATACGCAAATTCCTGGAAATGACATTTCCCAGTAAATGGTACAGGCGAGAAGGACTAATTTCATGATCTCCGAGATCCCCAGATATATCACAGGGCTGGACTTTTTCCAGTGAGGAATTTTGAGAAGTTGTTTATTAGCGCTTTGCTACATAATTCAAGTGCAGAAGTGTTATTGCAATTTAGAGTCATACAACACTTAATGCTAGAACATTAGGCAGAAGCTTGAGTTCTATTTTGATGCTTTATATGACAGTAAATGTAGTGATGTGGAAAATATCATTAAATAATGTTTTGATACCTTTGACAATATTTTAAATTGTGACTTAAAGCATGTGCAACTTTGTATTGTAACCAGCGACATCTTAAGGCATGGGCCCAGGGCCTCGACTCTGTCTTAGTAAGATTGTGATTCAGATAACTTTAATGGTCAAATATCATTCCTGCACATATTCTTCAAGAAAACAAGGAATTTCAAACTGCATATCAACTGGCAAAAGACTGTATTACTATGTGAAGACCATTGGCCATGTATAGGGATAGGCTCTTAGTACCATAAATATATATAATTACTCAATTACCGTATTTACTTGTATCAAAGCCGCACCCCAAATTTTCAACAAGTCTTTGTGAAAAATGAAAGATAGTTTACAACCTGTAATTGCTCTAATTGCCCTATCCAAAGCATTTTTTTAATTTGATTCTGAACTACAACCAATTTTCAGTAGCTTTAATATTGGAAAAAAAAGTGTGGCTTAGATTCGAATAAATATGTTAATTCAGTCGAAATGCGGCTATCCGTAGAGCCAATTCTGAGATTGTGAGTCATGCAGATTTATTTGTTTCAAATTACCATTTGAATGAGTATTTGACAATGTATGCCATATACTGACTACTTTTAAAGATCTCAGGTATGGCCTACTTTTCCATAGGAGACCAGGGCCTCAAAGCGTCTTAAAATGTCCTTGATTGTAACTTCTTTTCACTGTACTCTACATAAAAATAATATTTATTGCCATGTTCTTGTTATTTGAAGCCTAACAAAGGAATTTTGATAATTTTTTTTCGCAATTGCAACAAAAATTTTAAAAATGAGACTCAAATAATCCAAAGTTTTAATGGCATAATCTACGGAAATGAAGTTATCTCACACTCTCCAGCTAGACTCAGAACAAAAATGGCAAGTAATCAAAAACTACAGTACATTAGATAAGCTAGCCAGATTTTGGCCCTTGGGAGTTAGTGTGGCCCTTAAGCTAAAAGTTGGGAGACCTCTGATAATTGTAAAATTGTTCATAAAAAAAATTTAATATAGGAAATGTCTTTTCATAAAGAAAGAAACCTGCTAATGCAGACCACAACAGGATTAAATATCTTCTGTATGCATATATCTCATAGAATACATGTTAGAATATATGTGGCTATTAATAAGGTTCCAACAATAAAATAAGTAACAATAACCCATTAAAAAGTGCAGTACTTTGCATTTTATTAAGTATATCTGACAAATTTTAATAAAAATGTATTCAAGTAACACTATATACATTCATGTATGTATATACAGTGAATGTGTAGTAATTTTTCTTCTTTTTTTGATTTACTGTTAAAAAATAACTATTAAAAAAATTCAAAAACAAATTAAAACATGTCATTAAAAAAAATGAGAATTTTTTTCCCTTTAATAAAAATAAGACTTAAATATATGTCCTTTCTAGAAGAAACAAATGTTGTTTACACTCAATAACCAAACAAATGCAAAATACATATCATGCAAACATTTCAAACCAACATGCTTTTTTAAAACCATAATGACTCATGCTCAAAAAAGAAACTTAATTTTTATTACTCTTTCCTAAGTTTTATGAACATAAATATTTTCAAAATATTTCATATTTGTTTAAAAAAAATTATTTTATTCTTACCAAAAATGCAGGTAATCAGTTTACATATTATGCCTTTTCAAAATACTTTTTCTTTAAAAAATTACTCATGTTTTATGCATGAACTTACTGACATATCCACAGTTAAATGTTAGTTTAAAAAAACATCAATTTTTTACTTCAAATGCAAAATTAATAAATCTAAAAAGTAAAATCTGTTTGTTATTGATGAACTTTCGATTTTTAATACTTAGTAGTGGATTAGAACTGCTACAGAGGGTGTTGCATTCTACATGTATCTTACCTTTACGGAGTTACATCCCACTGCTGCATTATTAACACAGCCAGAATCTCTGCAGGCACAGTTCTTACATGACAGCATGTGAATACCCTGATGTGCATTATTTCATTTAATAAAACCATCAAACAATGCACACATAAACATACATATATCTTATCTAGACACACATCTGTTAACTGATTACTATCACCACAAGTATAACAGAATGTACTTAAATAATTAAATTTGTTTGATTTATTGATGCAGCAGTAAGTTTAATTCAAAACAGTTGATCCAAATCAACTGATTTGAATTTATGGCTAATGCATAGAAATAAAGTATGAATTTATTTTTAAAAGTTTATTTATCAAGAAAAATATTTTTTTAGTGGATTATATATTCTATTTTCTACAAAGTACAGGGTAAGTATAAATGATGTTCCTGATTTAAAAAAAAAAATCATATTTTGGAAACTACTGCATATATTACAACATGTGATACATGAATGTAAAGAGGAATATACCATCCCCCCCCCCCAATTATCAACAACACATTCAAGATTGATGTGATTGAATTTCAAACATGGTGACAATGAAAGAGAAGAGTTTTTGCGCATTAAAAGTATAAACAGGTTCTTCCAGTTATTTTGATGCAACATGCATTTAGAAGTCGCTACAGAAGAGAAGCATTAAATAACAGCATACAGCGTAGGTGGTAGTATCAAAAAAGAAAAAAAGTTGCTTGCGTAAAAAAAAAAGCAGTGCAGAGGGTGAAGAAGAGTCCATTGTTCGAAGTCCATGAGAGTTGCTGCCTATGAACTTGGAATGTCCCAGAAAACAATATGGAAAATTTTCCAAAAAAAATTAAATTTAAAGCCGTATTATTTGCAATTGATACAACAAATAACAGAGGATGACAAGGAAGCATTTGTGCAGCATTACAAAACATTGATGGAGTGATGCTACACGAACAAACTGGATTCCAGATTGGACGTATGCTGTGTAACAAGAGGGTCACACATCGAACATTTGTAACAGAAAAAAAAACTTGGTATATTTCTTTTTATATTCATGTATTACTTACTGTAATATGCACAGTAGTTTCGATAATATGATTTTTTAAATTTGGGTCAATCATTTGTACTCACCCATTATTCTTTACCATTACTAACATAAATACACAGAATATATTCTTAGCATAAAACAGTAGTTTAGTATGTTTAAAAAATGGTATGATTATAAATATAATTCTCATGTTAATAAATTTGCATTTTGATTCTAACAAATAAAATTTATTAACAATTTATTATTTATTTATCACTTATACAAAATATTTTACTATATTTCAGAAGACCTATCTTTTAGTTGATGTTTGGTTTAGTTTTATATGAAATTCCATTTTTAAATTAATTTTCCAGAAAGTAAACTAAATTATAACTACATTTGTATTTTACTTTCATTTAATTTCAATTGCAAGTGAAATAATAATTTTTAGTAAAATGTGTAATGTATATACAATAATTTAAAGAAATTTTTCAAAATAATTGTAATGAAGAAAACGATTTTATGTTTATTCAAAAATAAATTTCACACGAACTTGTAACAATATATTAAGAAAATAATTCAGTATTATAAAATTATCCAATTCCCTCAATTATTATTATTTTGAATTGGTAAATTACTTTTCAAAGCTACTTTTAATAGCAGTATATATAATATTCAGAAGTAACTGAAATTATTTTTTTTAAAAAAAACTGTTTTTAATATATATAATATATATTTAAAAGAAGTTAAAAGACAACTTTAAGATGCATCATGTATTCTAAATATTACTGATATAACATTTCTGAATTTATTCACTTAGGCTCATTGTCTTGAACAGTGATGAGTTGGAAAATTTTAAGCAACAAGGTAAGTAGGAAGAATAATGGATGTAAAATGTTTCAATAAATATTGAATGAATTTTATTTTTATTGAAATTTGTGAAGTGATTATTTGAGCAATTATTTGTTTTTTGAAAATCAAGATTACATTACAAAATTAATTTTGCACAAGCTGTGATATGTTTTCCACGAGAATGTGAGAAGCAATACATTCAAACTACATTTACACTGAAAATTTTTCTGGGGAAAAGACAACACTTTTACAAGTAAAATAAACTTGATTAGTGAATAAAGATGTCTAACTTTCAAAGTTCATGAAAATTATTGTAAATTTTACTATGTCTGAGGATGTGTATTTGAATATAATTCATAACATATTATCATTGCTTACTTAGAACTTTAAAATATTATTTTAACTGAAACATTTATTTTTAAATCATTTCAGTGGATTTCATGCAATATACATTACAAGTATATCATACAAACATTCTTTAATTTTTATTACAAATAACAAATCAATATGTCATTTCATATATGTATTTACACATATGGGGAAAGGAACATTTATAATTTAAGACATCAAATTTCTCATAATTAATTCCAATTAATTATGATTAATTAACTACAGCTTGGCATTAAATATTTAAAAATAATAATAAATTTAAAACTTTTCATCCGTGGAACAAAATTTATTTTAAGTATAAAATATACTAAAATACAATATATGCCTAATTTAAGTTTTTCTATCAACAATTATAATTACAAATGCTTTTGGGAAAATAAAGCATGAAAAAAAATTATATATATACTTCAGTTAAAATACAGTTGACTCTCAATAATTCGAAGTTTGCGGGACCGATGAAAAACTTTGAATTATCAAGAGAGTAGAAAAAAACTTTCAAAATACACGAAGAGAAATTTTTTTCCAACACATTTAAATTTGAAACTATGTAATAAAACAACATATGCATAAGATTATTTTAAAGTATTTTTAAAAAGTACATATTATATACAGCATAAATATTATACAGAAGTTAATACATTTATGTGCATTAAAAACAATTATTAAAATAATACGTACTGTACACAATTAATCTTTTTTGATGAAAAATCTATCTTTTTTTTTTTTGTTTTAAGAAATTCAATCTAACTTTATCAATAGATTTTTCAAGAATAAATAAAGCTTGAAAAAAGTCTGCGTCAACATGATTTTGAAAGAAAATTTGCTTATGATTTGTTTAGTGACACTTTAGCTTCTGTCAGAGTTATCATAGTCAACTCCTCCGATTCATCTTCATCACTTTCTATGTTATTGTGGTCCAAACCCACAATTTTACCTTTTTTAGGGGAGAACAGAGACAAAAAGACTTGTAAGTTCCAACCTGTTTGCTACAGGACTGTACATGATAGTGAGTGGTCGAATTGTCGAGAGTTTCATAAGATAACTTTAAATTTTATCGCATGTTGTTGTCTGGCCAGCTACAGATTTTACTTCAAAATATTGAGTGTACCAAAACATAATGTTTTAGTTTGAAATATCAAATTTTCTAGAGACCGAGAATATACTTCGAATCAGCGAGAGGTTCATATTATCGAAAGTCAACTGTATCAGCAACAACACATTTTAATAACACTATTACTAATTCTATACATCCACTAAGTACAGTACTGATAATATTAATTTTTTTTTTAAAAAAAATCTCTTGAAAATTTTAAAAATAAATCATTAATTTTATTATTTTTGTTACCATAACTATCATTAATTTCTATTCAATTATTTTGTATAAGTTTTTTAAAAGGTAGAAAATTTATTTAACCCAAATATAAATTAAAATAAAACTAATAGTATCTGAAGTTTAATTTCATAAATCTGCTGGACATTTTATACAAGCTACATTTTTTATATATATCCAATTGCATACAAGCCAGCACTTTTAAAAAGTAAAAAAGAAGTTGAAAATGTTTATTGTTAGAGGCTTTTAAAGTGTAGCATATGAAAAGCAATGATTAATTAGCAACCACAAGTAAACAAGGTATTTTATGAGAATTATACAATGATAGTGTATTTAGAAAAAAATAACATAAAAGGGCTATTTTTTTAAAAATTTAAAAGTAAATTAACACATTCTAATATGGCAATAATAATAAATATATATGACTGGAGGATATTTATTGATTATAAGGAGCATAAAGTCAAACTGCCAAATCTTGGTTTATGATAGTTGATGATGTTATAAATAGATGGTGCTATTTATAAATATCGCCAATCTCTTATAATACTTTGTTTACATTTAATATTTTATTTCCGTAATGCTGCTATCTTAATGATTATGAAAATCATGACGCCAAATATGGTAAAAATACCCCAAATTCTGGCTTATATTAGTTGGTTATATTATAAAAAGGTAAAGTTGGTGAAACTTGGTATAACTTTTTATCACCATATTCATTATGAATTTTTTTCTTCTATCACATAATATTGTCATTGTTTGTGTTGGCAAATACTCAGAAAAACAGTAGCTAATTCATGGTTTGTTTAATTAATAAATACTGATTGGAGAATGATAATATTTTACCAGCAATGTTATTACTTTTCTGAGTATTGATTGTTTTTAAATGTTGTACAGGATGTGCACAAAATGCTAAGTCCAAAACAACAATTAAATTATATATGTCGCAAATAATTATTTTTTATTGTTGAATTTGAAAAAATTCTATAATAATATGTAAAAATTACTGATGAATGTTACGTTTCTCTTACAAAATTATGTTTTATATTTTCTAAAAATGCATTTTAAAAGCCAGTAATAAACATTTTAATGCTGTTCTTGAAAACTTCAGATGTAAGTTAATACAAAATTAACTTATTGCTTTTCAATATGTTATTTAATACTTTATATATAATATTCAAAATTTTAATATTGTTAAAATAAGTGTTAATAAACTACATTAACTTGGTATAATTTTACATAAACTTATTTTATATCATTAAAAATTTGTAACAAAATCATACACTAACCTGATTCTGCATCATTTGCGTATGAGGTGGTGGCTGAGGATGGGGGGACGGTTGAGAAGCTGGCTGCTGTGGCGGTGAAGGTCGCATGTGAGAATTCTAGAAAAAAATTTATTACCCAGATTACCAAAAATATGTGCACGAATATGAAATGATACAATCAAAAATAGAAGGCAAATTAGAAAAGAGATATCACAGAATGGCAAATTTTTTTTCGATTAATTCATTTCTAATCTCTCACATTTTAAAATCATAAATGATAACATTGATAAGTTTGTATATTTAGAGTTGCAAGTCAGACATAAAGGTGATCAATTCCATAATAATGTTTCCTTTAATAGGCCTTTTAAAACTTTCAAAAATGTTTTAATCAATGACTTTTATGATGAAAAACAACAAACTATACATATTTTTACAAAAATACATTATAATAAAAGTATTTTTTATAAAATAAAATCTTTAAAATATATTTTGTAGAATCATCTCAACCTTTACAAAAAATATTTTAAAAAATTATCGGTGAATGGAAAATTTTCCAATTATTTGAATTTTGAAACATTATATGTTATATCACACAAAGTAACATAACTCAGTCAAAATGCATGTTTTTTTTCAATTTCTACTGTTAGCTCACTCTCTCTCTATATATATATTTATCTAGTTCAAATTTTCAATTGTTAATAAAATACTTTCTATTCATCCAATAAAGTTCAAGTAAATTTTTTTAAACTTGTAGTGGATGACACTTGATGTTAATACAGTTTTTTCAAATATTAATTCATTAATTAAAGGTTAATTAATTAAATTAATTACCAGTTTTTAATGCCAACTTAGATGTGTCTCCATTTTAAACAAAGACGAAAGTTGGCGTTGAAAACCAGTTTTTCAGCCAAACTAGCCAAATATGGTGTGCATTGTTACAACAATGCAGACAAATCATGCTCTTTTTTCAATTCCTACAATTAGTTCACACTCTCCATACATATATATATATATATTATATATCTTGTTCAAATTTTCAATTGTTAATAAAATACTTTCTATTCATCCATTCAAAGTAGGTATTTATTGACTTAAAATTTTTTTTTATATTACTTGTTGATAATTAAAGATATGATTGTATAAAGATTAAATATTGATCATGTCAGGTAAATTTATTTTTAAATTAAAAGAAAAACTTCTGTAAGTAAATTGCTACAGCACCATTATTTGATTAAAATTAAACTAATCCAAAATTAGAAAATATATATACATAAATTCAGATCCGCATAGAGATTAGGTTGATTATTTAGCAACTAATTTTGATAAAATGCGATTTAAAAATAAGAAATTTTAAATACCAAAAAAAATTTCTTTTTGGAAACTGGAATATAGTGGGGGTAAATAAAACAGGTGCATCAGCAAAGGCTAAAAGTTTCTCTAACAAACTTCTATTTATATTTCAGGCAGAAATTTAGGTTTAGAAAAATCCAACCACAACATATTTTTCCTTCAATAGAAATACAATTCTAAATATATGCTCAATATTTGTATCCTTCCCTCCCTAAAAGATCCAAACCATCCATTAAAAATTCATAATACACTTTCTTTTCAAAAAAATTCTATAAAAAATATGTTTAATAAATTATTTTGTATGCTTGAATTTGATATATGTTGATTTTAATAAATTTTGCCCTAAATAAACATATAAAAAATCTAAGATTTTAAAAATAAACATATACTGACTGGAAAGAAACCAGGTGGCATTGGACCTCCAGGCATTCCATCATTTGGAGGCATTTGACCAAGAGGACTGGGAGCTGTTGGATTCTGAAATGATTGATAAACATTTATCGGTATGAAATGAATAAGTTTAAAAAAAAAAATAACCAAATCTAAAAAGATAAAATTATTTGAGATGAAGTGCATTTTTCTGAATGGTTTAAAAAGGTTTGATACATCCTTCAAGGAAGCAATTTTGATTACTGTTTCTTTAAATGAAAGATAAATTCACTTAAAATATTCTTCTCTCTCAATCAATTAAAAATAAATAACAGAGTATTTTATTCTGCAAAAATGCATAAATAAGTCAAATAAGCTTACTTAGCTTCCAAATCACAATTTAAAATTTTGAACAGATTTTTTCACACAAACTCAAGAACATATATATATTCTCTCTTTTTTAATATATATATCAAAGATTGCACTTTATTTTTTTCAACAAAAATTTCAAAAAGGAGGAACTATATTAAAAAATTAAAAGTAACAAAAAAATGTGGCTTCCAATTTACTTACATGTGCAATTCCATTCACAGCATAACCAGAATTCACAAAGCCCTAAAATGTTCATTATAAAAAAACGAATAAAAATTACACATTAAAAATTTTTTATGCAATTTCGTATTATACACATAACCAACAAATCTAAACATTAATATAAAATGCTTTTAAGGTGCTATCCTACATTCAAAGGCATTTTTTACACACATTTTAAAAAATGACTAAATATGCATAAATGAGTTGAATGCACCTAAAAACTTAAAATTATATGTAAATTATATCCCAGTTTTAAATAGCTTCCCCTCCCCCTTCTTTTCCTTCTGCTGAACTTGTATGCAAAAAGGGTATTACATATAACATTTAGAATTCAATTTCACAAATCAATATATGTAAATTTTATTACAAAGATAGAATCCTCTTCTAGAGATTGGCCCTATCATCATAAAACTATCACTGCATTCAAATTATTGTACCACTATTTTGCTTAAGAAACAAAAACAAAAAAATCTTCAAAACATGACAATTTAAATTTTTAATCATTAATAAAAACAAATATTGGTCATTTACAAAACAAAAACAGGATAATTTTTTGAATTGAATTTTTTTTTTTATTACAAGTACAAAATTTCAAATAATTTCTTTCATAACCTTTAAATTCATAGCACATTGCAGAGGAAGTAAATTATTGAAGCAAAACACAAAAGACAAATTTAGGCATCAAAAGGCACCCAATTTACACATACACCCTTCTTAGTCATTGAAAAAAGTTGTCTTTTTCTTTCTCACTGCCTTCAAAAATTTTCTTCAAAATGCTTTAGTAGCAGGTGTTGTTTGAAACTTTGAAACAAGAATCCAACCCTTTTCAGTGAAATATTCAGGTTTATCAATTTAATCACTCGTTGGCATTTTGTGTTTTGCATGCAAACACTTAGAAAATAAGAACAAATATCTTAAAAGATTTAATTGGCCACTTCAAAATTATTTACACAAAACCGGTTTTTTTTAAGGTTTGTTTCAAAATCAAAAGAATTTAAATTTATTTCTATGATGTATGCAAAGTTATATAGCACAAAAGTAGAATAATAATGCAATGTGAAGAACTACGGATTATTCATGTTGGTTTTTAAACTTAAAATAAAACAGAAAAGGTTTATAACAGAAGTACGGAACCTGCGGCCTCCATAAGTTTCTTGTGATACCTCCATAAAAGCCTGTATAATTAATAGGTTAAAGTGTAGAATAGGGAGCCCTTTGGCAGTCAATTTTTCTGTTGCCAAGAAGCTTTTTTATAAATATTCAAGCAATTTTTTAATTTCTCATTAATTTTTTTTTTTTCATTACCAAATTCACCTGTAAATTTTCAGAGCACCTATCACTAAATTAAGTTGCTTCACGACCAATTCCAGTCTCCAAAAATTGACAGTCTAGTCTACACTTTAACAATTAAGGTTATTATTTAATTATATAAGTTACAACAATTTGTATATAAATCAATATATTTGAATAAGAATGGTATTAATATATGCATGCTTCAATGACTACTTTTGGAAATACCCAATTGTACATTTCAAATATTAGAACACCACTTAGTGCAACATAGCAACATATATGATCTCTACATAAAAACTATTTTCTTGCTATTATTGTTGTGACTGACTCCATGTACATTAAAACCACACATATTATTTTTTTTCTGCAAGAATGGCATTTGAATATTAATTTGAATTTTAATGATGAGATTTATTATAAATTTTTGTCGAATGAGATATAACAATTATGTTCTAAAAAAGATGCTTGACACTTGGGCATCAGGCATTCTAAACATCATAATAATTTAATACTTTTATAAAAAAAAAATTAATGATGAATTTTTTACAAGCTTTTACCCTCATGTGAATACACAAATATTTTACAATGTAATTTTTTATGTCAACTAATAAATAAAAAAGGATTTAATTTTTTTTAAAGTGAAAACTTCTTTGGCGGCGTTGGGCACTTTTTGGTAGGGGAAAATCTTATGGGTTCGCGTCACCGACATGCTCTGACTGGCGCATGCGCAGTGTGTGCTGTTCGCCTAGGACACTTTTTGGATGGGTGAAATCTTGTGCGTTTCCGTCACCGACATGCTTAATCGAACTATATCTGTAGCTATACAGCTGATGTATAGTGCTGTGTATATCTTATAAGTGAAATTTGATTGGATTTAATGAAAAGTTCAATGTGTATATACTGTGCATTGTTAAAATAGTGTTTTGGTTTGATTTTTTTTTTGAATCGCTTAATTGAAGAATCATTGTGCAGTACAATAGTGAGTACTAAATAAATAAACTAATATTTTTAAGATAAAAAAAATAACAGAAAATTATTTTAAATACTCGTATTTTTTGACGTTTGAAAATTTTATATTTAAAATTATTTTAAATCTTCGTAATTATTCTGGCGTTTGAAAATTTTGTATTATTTATTTTCTAATATTTAACCTCTGCATCGCATCACGCAATCCGGATTAGTATTTCACAGTAGCTTAGATGTTTTCTTACTACGTGGTAAAACAGACTTCTAGTTGTTCAATCATATTTTTATCATGGATTTTGAAATTAAAAATTTTATAAAATCTAATAATAATTCAAGATTAATGTGTTGAAGTTTAAAATATGGTTATTAATGCAAATAAACATCATAAAAGATCAACAAGTCATCGAGAAGTTCCAACATTAGAATTGAAAAGGTAACAAAACAATACACTATAAACGGTCACCATAACTTTTCTAGAATTCATCTCCAACAAGAAAGGATTATTGATATTTTCATTCAATTGTCAAAGTTGGCATGCGCATGCAGCTGACCTAAAGAATGATGCTATCGTAAAAAAGTCACATGTTCTGATTTTGTCAGAAATTCGTATGAAAAACGAAGAACCACTTGATATTCCGAATTTAAACTTTGTTGTAAATTATAAAAGACCCGAAGTTCCAGCAGCAGGCATACCCGTTTATCACAATACTCAAGATACGTTATACTTCATTACTTCATATATGGACATGCATACTAAATTCACTAGAAGCATTGGTGTTAATGTTGCTGATATAGGCAAAATATTCGTTGCTCGTTGTGATTCCGAGAATGGGCAATGCATATTAATGTGGTTGCCGTTTATATTTTGCCTGGAAAATCTATGAGACAGATACAACAATTTTTATTCGAAAATTTGATGCTTTATACAAAAGAAGGTTCTAAAATACTCAAAAAAAGACTTGGCGAAAAATATGATAATGTACCGATGATTTTAAGTGGAGACTTCAATATTAACTTTGAAGATGATAAAAATCTACCACTAATTGAATTTCTAAATGAAACAATTTAAATATGTCCAATGATCCAAAACTCAGTACTACAAAACATAAAATGACGATCGATGCGGTTTTAACACACACGCAATACTTAGATAAATTTGAATCAAATATTTTTCTTTCTTACTTTAGTTACCATAAGACTATTGTATCTTTTTTAGTACAAAATGAAATAATTGAAAGCATAAAAAGTCTTTAGTATTGTTGAAATTAATGATGCAAACAATTAAAATAATGTTAAAAATCATGTACATTGAAATTTAAGTAAATACAAATACTATCCCATAAATAATATGATTGTATATTAATTGTTATTTCAATTGAATTGTATTTATATTTTGCCATGATCTTGTACGGCCTGTAATATATTTGAATAATAAAAAACCATATAAACATGCATATAATTGTAGCTTGGAGTGTCAATAGATGTGAAAACCAGATTGATGTTGATAACTTTAATTCAAACATTATGAAATTTCAAATTTTAATACTAAAAGTTCTAAGTTTTCACTTCTGTTGGCAGTCTCTATATATATAACTGCCGTTTTTTTTGTTTTTTTTTTGTAATATTTCTATATGATGCACCAAATTATTAAAACTGTACACAAAAACTATAATAATTTCATAAAAGTCGCATTTAAAGGTACATCAACCTATGCAGCCTTCTTTATTGCTACTTAATTTACATGTGACCTCTAATGACAAAAAAGTTCTCACCTCTGGTCTTTTATATTCTGAGTTAATTAAGAGTATTTAAAAAAAATAACATCACACAATTAATTTATAGAAGTATAATTTTATAAATTTAACTTAAATGCTCCTAAAAAAATTAATTTAAAAGCTCCTCTGAAGGTTAATTCCATATTTCAAATAACACATTGTCTAGGTGTCTAGAAATAAAGATTTCTGTGAAACACATTCCTACTCCATCTTTTACTTAATCAATATAATCCATAATTAATAAAGTTTTTACTGAATTTACTGTACAAACTTTTTTTTATTTTTTACATGAATGCAATGAACTATTTAAAATCCTATTCATAAGCCTTGTTGGAATAAAACTATTAAATATAAAGAATACTTGAGTAGATACTACTAAAAGCAAATAATATTGATCAAATTTTGTTAGAGAAACATCACTTACATAAAAATAAATTCTACTAATCACTTTATGAAAAATAATAAAAAATGCAGGAAAATTTTTTAGAAATTTGTAAAAAAAATTTTTTTTTTTAACTGAGGAATATTTATATATGGCAAAAATACATATGAAGGATATCTATGGTAAAATAACTTTAAGGAGAAAAAGGAAAGAAAGAAAAAGTAGACATACATAATCATGAAATGCTTTGGCTTCGCTTGAATGTTCACAACCTTCTCTTCTTTCAGGAGCTGCACAATACAAATCCCAAAACACGCTGAATGGGGGAAAAAGAAACTTAAGCAAATTTACATTTATCAATTAATCTTATTTCATATCAATGAATCACACATATAAACTGTAAATTTTCTTTTTTTAGTATGGTATTAATTAAAAATCAACACGAACATGTCAAATACCATGACTTATTATTTTGATCTTTCAATTTTCATTTATTTCCTATCACTAAATGAACTAATGAAATAGAATAGAAAAAACAATGCTGGGCATGTTCTTCTGTCTTAGTTCATATTTAGAGGCATTAACAAACTAAAGATTTTTTTTTTTGTTCCTGATCCTAAAAAATAACCTTGATTATAATTTTACAGAACAGCCATTAGAGGCATAAACCATCAAACTAAAGATTTTCTTTTCTGTTCCTGATCTTAATATAATGACCTTGATTACAATTTTACAGAACTGCCACTCTGTTGGCAGAATAATTTTTTTCAGGTTGCTACAAAACTGAATGAATTTGAAAATATTGGCAGTGAACATTTATTTCACTATTGAACTTATGAGACATTGCAAAATGGTGCAATAAACACCAGCAGAACATTACTCAACACTATTTAGAGAGAACTAATACATATTATTTCTGTGATGTCACTTATGTCAAAACTCAAATGTCTTCAGTAATTCTAAAAGATATTTGTAATTTTATGCTACCTCTTTAGGCTAAATTCTTTTTTTAAAAAAATTATGAAAATTAATTTACAAATAAAGAATTTAGAACTAATCTTATTCCATATTTTTTTTTTTTTGATGAATGGTATACACAGACAGAAAAAAAAATTCATTCTTATGTATCAAAAGTGTATCTTCATTTTCAATAAGATAGGAAAATTTTCTTTTCCTTTCTTTTACTGCAAATGTTTTTAAATGTTTGAAAATTTCTTCATGGTTTCTCTATTTAAAAAATATTATGGAGTCTCACCACACAAATATTTAAAATGAAACCTTAAAAAATATTTTTAATTAATAATACACAAATGATTGACTTGTGTGCAAACTGTATGGCAAGTATTTTAACGAATGAATTTTATTTTATATTTTGTCATGCAAAACTACAACATAATTTTTCAAGACTTTTCATAAAAATTATTTTAAAAAGAGAAACATAGCAGAAAAATATCAATATTTTTAATAATATCAAAGATAAACTATTTTACTTAATACTACATTTCCTTTCAAAAGGGTTAAATCAAAACTCAAAGTAAGGTAAAGAAATATATTATTTAAATAAATCTATCAGATCAGTTTTATTAAAATAAAATTGGTACCGAAAATATTAATTTAATGAAGTTAAGAAGGAACTGCTCGGTACTCTCTTCTCCTAAGTACATTCTACACTTAAAATTTAAAGTCAGCTTCTTGTATACCTTTGAGTTCATTTATATAATATATATCATTCCCCAAAAATAGCTTATTTGCATCATATATGGTAAATAAGATATGTAAAATATAACAGTATCAATTAAGTGTTTAAAGGATTTATAAATGATTTAAATGTAACAAATGAATTAGAAAAAAGTTCTGCATGAATGTATGAATTCCCTACAGTAAATCAACTTATTCTAATAAGGAACTGTAAATATAGCTTTATTGATTAGCAGATAACAGTGTACAAGCTCTTTATAATGATTAGATACATTTTAATACTACAAATGAATTCTAAGACCAATGTTCTAGGCACAGATATGAAATAATGAAACTTGCACATTTTCTCATGCAAGATGTTCATGATAAACTTTCTATAGCATGTCAAATGTCAAGTTCCTACAGCATGATTTCTAAATGCATTCACTGTACTAAACTGTATACACTTTATACTTGGCATTTTTTTCAGGTTGATTAAAATTTATAGAGTTGCTGACAATCCTCTTTACATATAATATTGCCATTATAAATTCACAAAAGTATTCAATAACAATCAAAGAGCAGTTTATTTAATTTTTCAACGATCAAATGACTTTCTAATGAATTTCCAAGAATCTGTTGTGTGAATTCTCTGTATTTTTTCATACCACAAACCAACAAAGCTACTTCAAAATTTCAATCATGGTAACACATAAACAAGCCAGTTAAAATTATTTATATTTGCATTCAAAATTATTTGTTCTCTTACTGATCAGTCCAAAAAAAAAAATAAATAAAAACTTCATAACTGTCAATATTGATTAACTGTTCTTTTGCTCATTTTGCAATAAAATACTTTAATCAACAAGAAGACCTAATCTTTACAAAAGGATCAGTTTCTCCTAAAATCTTACAAAAACGCATTTTAAATTTAAAGAAATAATAATAATAGTGGAGGATAACAAATATGCAAAAAGTGATAAATTTCCTAAACCTGAAAGTCATAAGTTAAAACTGTATAAGATAAGTTAAAATTATCCAACTTTATTCATAAAAAACATTCGTATTTAGATCAGGGTACTCAACCTTCCCCTCACCTAGCCACACATATACATGACTGGTATTTCGCATGGGCCATACATTGAGGATAATGGGGGGAAGCAATATAGAACAAAGCAAAATTAATCAAAAATATCAAAACTTAATTTTTTTCGGCTTTTACTTTAATACTATATCAACCTTTTTATCAAAGACAACAAGAAATATTTACTTTTATGCATATGTTACTGAGTTATAGAAAAGTTTCAATTTCCTTTCATCTATGACCAAGCCTCTTGTTTGCATTCTATGATCAAGAAAAGCAAAATGATAGATTTGATTGCCTGATTGATAGCAATGATAGATTGCTGATGGATTGATGCAAAATTTTCAGTACATTATGATTAAATAATTGAGTTTCTTAGCACAATGGGCCATAACTGGGCCACTCAGAAAGGGTTGGGGGCTGCAGGTTGAGTACCACTGATTTAGATCAAATAATCTTACACTAATGCCCTTGAAAGTAATTCCCACGAGCTTTGTCACACACTTCTATAAAAAATTCTTCCACTATCAGAAATTGAACCTTTATTTAAAATGACACATAGCTAGTTTATCATTTTTACGTGAAAAGTCCTATCTGGACTGAAATATATTTCCCATTTTTTTTAGTGGTTTTCTGAGCTCCCCCGCCCCTTTTTTGCTGCAACTGAGAATCACCAGGCTTCAATACAAAATTTAATTCAACAACATTGTTCCGATAGCATTAATCATTTTGTGAAAACCAAAAATTTGACAGGGCTTGTGACTGCATCTTTTTATTCATTAACACGCACAAAATTTGCTAGAAACTAATACCTTCTACAAGCGAGGAACAATTCCTATTAATGTTGCTTGTAAAAATGCACTAAACCATACCTAAGCTTCATTTGTTTCAGCACGAAAAATTATGATCAAAATAGTGAACACAATTGTAAACTTCCAATATTTGTGATGCTTCCTTTTCATGAGGATGTGCCATAAAAATTTCCAATATTAATACATTTTTTTCTTTATATATATTGGTTTTTACTTCTTATAAAATGAAACCATGCATTGAAAGACAAAATATATTCTCTAAATCTAACCCCATCTTATAATCCTCGACAGAGGACCAAAATATGAGGTCTTATTTTGTGATAACCTATGGCAAAGAATAATGGAATTAAGTCAAAACAAATGGAGAGAACTTAGGTTTACATGTACTTCTATATAAACATTACAAATTATTTTAGTGCAACTATCCATGACTTTCTTCGTGTTATTGGCATTTTATATAAGTGTCAAATGATATATATGAAAGCAAAAAAACTTACCACCACCAGGAATGAAGAAAACCTGGAGGTTCACCTAAAGTGATATTCTTCTCCCATCTTATCTGTATATGGAAAACAATTGATTATATCTTTATGTGAATAAAATGTTATTAAAAAACTTATATATTTTTTAAGTAAGCATAATTATATTCATGCCAAAGCAATTTTGATTAAATTATGAAATATCTTTCTACTAACATATGTATTTACAAGTGTTTAAGAGAATAAACAGAACTATAAAATTATTTTATCACACTGTAAAAGATTTAAATTTTGATAGACAAATACTTCAATTACAACTGAAATGATTTTTAAGTATTAACAATAAAATGATAATTTTTTTTTTAAAAAACCACCTTAAAACCTTATATATATATATATTATAAAGTATATTAACTATTATATTTATTTTTCAAAAATATTTTTTCAATTATTAAAATAATTTTTACAAATTTTTCTTTGTAAAGACTTTTGTTCAAAATCATATGTTAAGAACAAATAACAAAAATTACATCATTTTATAGAAAATATTTTTATACTGATAATTAGAAAAATATAGTACCTCTGATAGGAATGTCTGTGCAGCTTTCTGAGCTCCGACGTGTAGTAAGTATTCATAAACATAAAGAGCAAGCCTAATAAGCAAAATTACAATTTTTTTAAAACAATTTTTTTATCTAATACACATAATTCATAGTTTCAGCAAATCAACTTTAAAATTTAATCCAAATTTTGGAGAAAAAAGTTTCCAAAGGTTAAGAGATGAATTCAATTTTTCCAACAGAAGGAGAATGTTAAAAATATGAAATTATTTGATTAATAGTTCAATATAATAACAAAAAAGAATACTTAAGAACTTTTAATAAACAAAAATACATGGTACATAGATCTAAAGGGCTGGCTAATCAACAAAGTTTGTTAAAGTATATATGAGCCATTTATTTTAAAAATGGCATAAATGACACTTCGTTTTTAAATCCAGATATTTAAGGGTTTGCGTATTAACATGTTTAAAAATATTGATGCTGTCAATTAGCAAAACTTCACTTGAACTAAATCTCAATAGTTTTCAACATATTGATTGCAAATTCTTTAAAAAAAAACTGTTAAATTGTAATAATGTTATTGCTTACTTGATTTTTTTGAAAAAGTAACTTATGCCACTTTCAAAATAAATGGCTCATGTAAACATTGGTGAACTAATACATTTTTTAACAAAATTAATTTTTATACATAATTTATACGATGATTAAAATCTTAATCTTTGATTCCATACAATCACATTCCCAGCAAATCCAATTTGGTTTGATTTTTGGCACATGAATGAACTACAATAATGAAAATCTCAAAGGAGTGAATTACTTTATTTTATTTTTCAAAGTGTGTTTGAATGTATTTTTTTAAGAATTCGACTAAATAACTAACCAGAAATCATTAAGGCCACTAAACTGTCTTAGCAACCTCTTCAACACTGAGAATTCAGTTACCGTATGGAGTAATCAAAATTGTTCTAACATTAAACATAGCTGATGCAAGCCACTTTGAAATAAAAGTTATGTGTTTGAACTTTCTTCTTAAAAAAAACTCGCTTTTTTAAATGTAAAAACGATGCAGGAATCTTAGTTCTAAGATACTTAAAGATACAATAAAAAAAATATGACTAAGAATTCAGCTTTCCTATTCATTTTGTGAGAATTTCTTTTTTTAAATACTTTTAGTGAGTCTTCAGTTAATTTTCTAGTACTTATGTGTTATACAGTCAAACAATTTCAACAAATCGAAAAAAATTCAGCGATATGCAGCGAGTAGCACATTTGGCAGCATTTTTAGAATTGGAGGCCTCTTTTTGAATGGGACAATAGCATAATATGTAAGAACAAATTTTCCTAAATACAGTGACAAAGTAGAATTTAGGTTTTTTTTTTTAATGACTTGGAATTAAAAGGAGAAAGATGTGATATAGTATTTAGTATAGGGCTAAAAGCTGAATTTCTAAAAATCAGGAATATAAGGTTAGAATAAGATGTACTTGTGGTTGACAAAAGGCATATACTGATGGATTTATTTAGAAATTCTACAAGAGAGGAATGAATGATAACATATTAGAAAGTCTGCAAGAAAGAATAATTAGTTTAAAAGAAAATAAGATTTACCGTAATTTCGTGCGTATAGTCCGTGGACTATCTGTGTTTAAAATGCGAATTTTTTAAGCTGCGGACTATCCACCAGTGCGGATAATACGCTGGCGTGTTTAAAAAACACGCTGTCGTGAACTGCCGATGATCAAATATAAAAAGCGAGGAAATCACTGACAGTGAAGATAGCGATGCTGAAAATGAACTTTCGGACACTCTTCCAGAAAATATATTAGAACTGTTTAATTCTGATACCGATGAATCGGACTTTGAAGGTTTTCGTTAATGTAGTAGAATGTGTGATTAATTAATATATGATTAATTAGTAAGCACTGTTTTTTATTTGTATTTAGCGTTTTATTCCTGAAGGTATATTAGTAAGGAAGCACTTTTTTTCTATTTATACTTAGTTCTTTGTTTCTAAAATACATTAATATTGCCGTATTAAAATAATGTAATTTCGGACTATCTGACGATTTTTGAAATTTTTTTTATATAAAATCGTGTCTGCGGACTATACAATGGTGCGGACTATATGCGCGAAATTACGGTAAGTATGATTCAGGATTTAATGATAGTGAATATATGGGTATAAAAGGCAAATGATGATTAAAATTCTTTGAGGCTTCATGTTTTAGAGAGAAATATTATAACACTTTCTTTTGGCAACAGTTAAATTTTGTTTTTGCCAAATTAAACACCAAACACAAATAATGGTAATAATCTAAATTCCAGATTCAATTCTTAAAATTTTTATTTTATTATTTTTATGAAATTTTTAACTTTTTTCAACATTGAAGGGAAAAAAGGTTAATTTTTTTTTTATACAGTCGAATGGCGATTTTTTTGTTGCATTTTTATGCCCCCCCCCCTCCCCCATTTCTTATTGGCATTCTAACAGCGGTATGTTTCTTGTAACTCACGTGTGAGGTCATTCTTAAAATATTTGTTTTTTTAGTACCACTTTAAGTGCTCCTTGGAGATTATTTTGGATACCTTTTAAATAGGTTGCTTAATTACTAATGCATGTCAGACTGACCACTTGACTGGAACATCTGCTCATGCACCTCAGTGCCTGAGGTCATGAAAATTGAGATGGACACAGAAGGCCCTTGCCCTCATAGGATGTTGTGCACTGAGTTTAGTTCATCTACAAATGTGTATCAATAGTCATTCAGAATTAGCAGTGTCAAACGATTTTAACATTAAAAAAAAACTAATATTGGATTTCAGCAACATAAAAAAAATAAGGTTATGAAATAAGAATTGTATTTCTAAGAAAATAACAATTCTTAAGGGAGAATACCTTTTAAGAAGATTAAGGAAGATATAAAACAGTTCATTTGGATAGCTGGTTTTGTATATCTTTTGCCATATGAAATATGAAAGTCTGATTATTCCACTTGTATATTGTATTCCACTTGTAAAACATCGACTATTGAATTTTTTTTGTTCTTTTTTGCCATATTTAACACCAAACACATCATTGTTTACGCTTCAAAAGCACTCAAACTTATTAATTGGGTGGCAGGTTAATCACTATTAGTAAATTACTACTGTTATTTGGTTGAACCCTGTTGAAACAGAAAAGTACCAAAGCAAGGGTTGTTTGAAGAATCATGTCTTTAAAACATTTGTTGTGCAGTTATTTTAACTCTTCATTACTACACAATTTACAGCAGTTGTCAAGGGAAATCATCTCAGATAAAATCGAGTTTAAGATTTTCTGACACAGATATTATTACAAACAAGAATAATAACCAATTAAAAAAACTTATAAAAATAACAACCAGCATTACAAACTACAATTAAATGTTGTTTCAAAATATAAACCAAATTTGCAACTCTATTTTAGTAATGTTTTAGAAAATAGAGAAGTGTTTTATTCTTTTTGTTTTTGATGCTTCAAAAGGAAAGATTAAATGAGGATAGGAACATTTTTAACTTCATACATACACTTTATATAACAAATAAAAGAATAAATTCAATTTTCTTCAAAAATTATTTGTAATTGAATACATTTTAAAATATTTGGTAAAATCTTAATAACTTTGCAAATGTTATTTGATTTATCATAAATAATGAAAAGCAAAAGAATTTTTTTTTCATTAAATAACCTATTTCCAAAGTAGAAGGAGACATAGAAACACATTTCTATGTTACCTATAAAATAACCTAACTATAATGTTATCTATCAAGTTACCAACAAGTCTAAATTTTAGAATTAACTTTATAAGTAACATTTTACAAAAAAATTTATAAAAATAAATTTATAAATATAAAATAACATTCTAAATTTTTTTTTTTTTGACATTTTAATTCTTTTATAAAAAAAAATTAAAATTTTTACTTTTTAGGCTTCAAAAGTAACTGATTAATAGGAATCATACTTAGTAATATTTATTGGACTATATCAAAAGTTATTGATCAGTTTTTTTTGTTTTGTTATTTTAATACATATAAAAAAGGGTACTTTTCCCATTTCGCTGTCACAAGCCTCACCAAGTTGGCATTATTGGTAACATCACACAACGTACAAATAAAATAAATTAATAAATATTAGTTCTCATAGGTTTTTCATCCATTTTTGAGAAATGAAAAAGATGTCACTGATAAGAAATGACCACGAATTGTTTTGAAAATGTGGTGGTAAAAGGTTATCTGCGAGAATATTCCAATTGGCATCAATTGTATAATTTTTAGCGACTTTATCACCTGCGTCAGTAAAACAGCTAACAATCCGAAAAATTACGCAGTTGACAATGCATAATTCAGGAAAGTTTTGCATTTCAAATTTTATCATGATTGTACAAATGAATCACGGTTGATAACACATCAGGTTATCAACATTATAACTTGATCTTAAATTTTTATTTAAAAAATGTAATAATTAGGATGTTACTCATTATTAATTTTCCTTTTTACTTTTGAATATTCTCATTTCATCTGACAACAAAATACAAAAGTTTAATCTAAAAAGTTTAAAATCATATAAACATTAATAACTATAAAAAAAATGTTGCTATTTTGGAAATTGCGATCATTTCATCTGAAAATATATATATAATGTATGAACCTAATATAGTGCATTAATGTCAGAGCATAGGAGAAAGGAAACATCCTAAGGAATATATTAACTGATTGTGAGATAGAAAGAACACATGAATAAAATTAATTTCTCACTAAGAGAACAGAGCAGTTTCCTGAGTTTCTTGATCAAAAAAAAAAAAAAAACTAGCTTACGTTACTACAAGGGGGTGGGGGAGATTAGGACATGTTTTAGAAGAAATTAAGACAAAATGTTGGTACTTAAATATTATCGAAACAATCGCCAACTCTATAAATAACTCGCCAAGTTGGCAACCCCAATTTCCTATACGTTGTAGACACTGAATTAAAAAGCAGGTGCTTTGTTTCTTTTCCGTCGCCAATGGGTTGTGATAATACATTAATACCAAAATTTTTGACTTATCGAAACAAATGCTTTTATATGTGCCATTAATGACAAAAAAACAACATATTTTAGTAAATGTAACTAGACAATCAATAGGATAATTACAGTTTAAATTCTATGGATATA
>BMAO01017277.1:0-19162 GCA_019973975.1 Trichonephila clavata
CCGTATTTACTCTAATCTAAGCCACCATCGATTCTAAGCTACACCCCGAATTCTCAACATATTTTTGGGAAAAAATTAAAAATTGTATAAAAGATTCATCAATGTTCAATACCTCAGAAATTTTAAAAAAATTTAATGAGAAATAATAAGAAGTTAATAATTAATTTATTTTACCACTATTAAAAACTTTCAAACATAAATATGAACCTATAATTACTCTAACTGTCAGTATCCACTTTCCTTTTCTTATACCACTTTTGCTAGACTTTCGAGCAGCCAATGAGAGTCATTTTCCTCACACACCAAGAATGAATCAGAGAACGATCAATCGGCTCTCTCCCATGTAGCTGAAAACTCCAAGATCGGTGGAACTTTCCGTACGATTGACCCAGCCATTTAGAAACGTCCATCTCTTTAGCAGGAAAATGAAAACAATTGCTCCACATCTACATATCGGATATGGGGTGGAGGGCTGCTAGCGGCCCATATGCCCAATAACAGCTCCGTAGCACCGTAACTGTCAGTATCACGTTTCGAAAATCATTCGCGCGGTACTCCCATTGTCAATCTGACTTCCATAGTAGCATCTCCATTTTCCCACAAGATATCGTCTTCCGTGCCATCCAAAGCATTTGTTATGCAACATTTAAAAAAAATGTATTAGAGAAGAATATAATAGAATTATTGAAAACTTTTGAACATTTGCAAGCAAAAACTATATCATTTTGCTTATACCATCGACGTATATTTGTTTCATTTATTTCATTCAAATTTTCAAGGTCAACCTCTCTGTTTCCGATTATTTCTGCATATAATATTGCCTCCCTTTTCATACTTGCGTCAAAGTGAACTCGCATTGATGCTATTGCCGATATCTTCGATGTTAAGGAGATTAAACGAAAGCGTATGAAAAAAACAACCTTCCTAAATCCGAGCAGACAACGACGTTTAGCATCGACTTAAAATTCGAGACTAACTGCGGAATTCGATACGTCATCGATGAAATGGTCACATTTTTCCTTTTGAAAGTACTGGAAACTCAATTTCCTACATCCAACAGATGTTTTGGCTTGGTTTCTAAGCCGCACTCGATTTTCAGTAGCATTTTTTTCGATTGAGAGCATTTATAAACCCCGTGCACCACACAATGAATCACATGGTTGCTTACAACACAATGGAAAGATTACAACACAAACATCCATGCCTTCTCCGGAATTCAAACGCAGTCCCTACAACACCGCACTCAGCGTCACTAGCCACTATACCGGATGGGCGGCTTTCAGTAGCTTTAACACTGAAAAAATTACGCGCTTAGATTCGAGTAAATATGGTATAAGTTATTGATTACAATAAATAAATTAACAATAAATTACTTGATTTGATTCTAATTTACGTCTCACTTTGAAGCAAAACGAAGCTATTAACGAAGGTCTGAACCATGTTCAAATGACGAGGACGATATCTAACTTGGCACTCAATTTCCAAACTTCCGCTCCATGCCAATGGAAGGACTTTGTGCTTTGACCATCAAACACTCTACACGGCGAGTTTTCAGTGATATTGGGTTCACACCTACACTACTCGACAACGCCAACCATGAATACGCAGCCTGGAACATTCGACTGTCGCGACCTTAACGATAGGACAATAAAAATAGCCTTTTTTTTATTAAAAGATCTTCACGTAAAAGAAAAATGACTTTTACAAAGGGAATTGTTTACTTATTGTTGCTAATGCCACCTGTCCGACGTAATCAGATTGGGGCTAACAGAATTCGTCTTGGCAAAGGGCTTGATTGTACTCCTGTCGTTAGCCGTAGCTTTGAGCACCATATAGGAGTACGTTTTAGCTCGGTTCCACCAAATTTAGAGGGAGAACACCCTGCGGGTGGTCAAGGATCCCCACCTATCTTCTCCTTCTCCCAACTTCATGGAGGACTTGCGGCTCGACGGCTATTTAGAGTACCCCCTGCCACAAAAGGTACTACACATTTACTAGCATCCATGCCTTCTCCGGGATTCGAACCCAAGCCTTACGGCACAGCAGTCACCGTCGCTAACCACTATACCGGATGGGCGACATTGTTTACTTACTACAGCTGAATGAACGACTCCTTTGGGATTCCCAGTGGTACCTGAAGTAAAGTTGATTGTAATGGGATGATTGGTTGGAAGTTGTTCAAAGACCAAATCAGGCACTGTGCCATCTGCTTCTTTTCCAGTTTCCAGAAAATCCTTCAGAAACATGCTATACAAACAACAACATACGATATTTAATGTTTGGAAAACTTTTTTAATAAGTGAAACATGTAAACAGAATATTTTGACTTTAACTGTATTAACAATGCCTCCTCCCCCCACACACACCTTTAATGTCTTACTTGTAAAAGAAGCGAAAAAAAAATTAAAATATCCATATCTTAAATTAAATCAATCTTATCTTGAGTTAGTCTGTAGTTTTCGTAAAGTCTTAATTAAGAAACAATTTGAAGAATTCTCTTACCTGTTGCGAATTTTTGATATATCCTTGGATAACGTTTCCTCTTTTGAAGGTACTATTACCATTTTTACCAGATTTGGTAGACCTATTAAAATAAATTCACATCAGTTTTTTTTAATTAACAAAATTTACAATTAAAATTATATATTTAACTGAAGGTTGTTATTTCTATTTTATGAAATTTCGTAATCTTTTTTAAATTTGTCAAAATAGAGCTTTATTGTTTATAAAATATGTTAAGGAATTGAAAATTTTATGAAAGTTTTTATATAAGACAGACATACTGCTATCCTTCAGAATAAAAAGAAAGTATTTAATTAATTTTTATAAAATAGAGAGGTAATTTAAAAATCAAAATAATCATTTGTCCTTAAAAGGTACTCTAAAATAAAATGAACAGCATTATCTTGAATAAGATAAGCAAACTATTTTCTGAGTCCATGGAAAGCATTATTGCTTAATTTTATTGTAGTGATTGATTTTGGAATTTTTTTGTCAATAATATCTTATTTCACTCTTTTTTCGTTTCATTGATTAATTTGTCTGAAGCAATACATTTGCTTGTGCTTATTCCTACCAAATGAAATATTTTCTTACAGTATTTCCTCAATGTTATCAGAAACAAAAGGATTACTTGTTATTCTAGGTTACTTGTTATTCAATTTGAAATTAGAATAACAGCCATCATTTAGTCTAGGAAGTTTTTGAATGATATTGATTCCCTCAAAAAATACGATTCACTTAATTTAACATTTAGTACTTAAACCATGTGTTTTTTACTACCTATTATTCCTGATTCATTTTGGTTTTTGCAACATCTAATATAATGAAAAAAAAATTCTAATTATCATAGACTTTTTGTAAAATATAAATTGCCCGTAGAAGTCATTTATGAAAAGTTTCATCTTAAGAATGTTTTAATATTTAATAAAAGAAATAAAAAATAAAGGTCAAGAAACAAAGTTTTTTTATCTCAACACTTATATAGAATACAAAATAAATATAATTGTAAACTTTCTTACTTTCGGCCATAGGAACTAATTTGTCAAAAAAGACAAACTCTTCACCATAATCTTTTGCTCGATCTCCAGCTATTATAATTTTCGGATCTATTTTTTGCATAATACTACAAACTGCCTGGAATTAATAATACAACTACGTTAAAAATAAAAGGCACTTTTGTTATGCAAGATTATTGTATTAGACGAAAACTTACTCGAAGGCCATAATAAGGTAACGCTCCAGACCAAATAGCACCAATGCTCGTTGCTGCTAACATTGCAAATAACGCTTGTTTTGAGTTTGATATATAAGCTAATAAACAAATTGCAATATTAGAATGATTTAGTTAAAAATATTAATCATTTCATCAAACCTTAATGACTTTAAGTATACTACAAAAAGGCATAGTTAAATTTTTAAATATTTCTTTTGACAGAGGTAATTACTAATTGCGATTGAATCTGATGAAAGTATTTAATGAGAACATATATTTCATTTACACATCGAAGTAGAGTTACCAATAAACTATGTAGATATAATGTTCATTAATCATTATTTTTATTATTTCAAAATAAAGTTAGTATAGTTTTTTTTATAGAATTTATGCCTCTACATAAAGGGAAGAAATTTCCAATAGTTTTCAATTCTTATTTTCTTTTAAAAGAATTCGAGAGTATTAGATGCTAATATTCTTCTGTATTAATGAATAAAACAGTGAATCCTAAACAAGCATTGATTGTAGCTTATTGGTTTATCAACAATAATAATTTTCACTGAATACACAGGGTGGTCTCCGAATTCATGATACAAACTTTAAGGGCAGATACAGGACATTGTAACAAACTTTTTTGGTTGTTTAGGAATGCATGGGTGCAAGTGACGGGGTGAGGCGCAAACAGGAGAAATAAAAGAAAAGGGAAATGTGTTATCGGTTGGTTGCGTTGCCGGTTGGGGCAATAGATATCTAGCCACCGTTTAACATGATGCATCTCACTAGGTAAAGCGCCATTCACAATTGCGCTGACGTCTACGATAGGAGACTTGACGTATGCCGAAAATGCAGACGTGCATTACATGTACGACCATGCAAATGGTAGAGCTGCTCTACTAATGTAACACACGCAGTTTCTGATCGAGAATAATGGATCACAGAACTTTAAGGGTTACATCATAAACTTCGTGAAACACGTTCGTTCCACGTCAACAGACATGATGCTGGTCAACGAAGAGCTGTACGCAGTCCAAGCTTAGAAGAAAGCACCTTGATCGTTGTGGCTGATAGACCGAAATACAAGAGATGTTGCGCATTACGAAAGTGTGAGTCGTCAGACAATTTGTAAAGTGTTGAACGAAAATCACTTACACCTCTTCCTTTTTCAAAGAGTACAAGCCTTGAATCCGGCAGACTCTCTTCTCCGACAGCCAGTGGGGTGGTAGAGCACTGTGCGCCGCAGCTGGACTTCATAGATCATGTGCTGAACAGTTATGGTAAACATTACACTTGCCAACGACGTTTTCAATAAACAATATGTATTTCCTTTCGTCTCGTATTTTTTGTGTTTGTACCTCACCGCGTCACTTGTGCCCATATATTCCTATATAATAAATGATTGTTACATTGTCCCGTACCTACCCTTAAACTTTGTACCATGAAATTTGAGCCACTCTGTATATTACGAGATAGGGTGTATGAGGTTCGTAATGAAATTTGCGATTATGGGTCAAGTATGGAGTTTGTTGCTGCTGCTTAGGAAGCAACAATTGACAATTTAGTTGCCAATTTACAATAAGCTAAAGAAAGCTTGTGACACATTTTGAAACATTTGTTTTGTAGGAAGAAACAAAAATAAATAAATAATTAAAAAAGAAGCAAGAGTTCTTTTTTCTATTTTGCTAGAATGTGCTGTGTACAAAACTCTAAGATGCAGGACTACTCAAAAGTATAACAGCAGGATTAACCGCAGCACTTGCCTGCAACTCTGTCTCCTATTGTCACACCATGCTTTCTGAAAGCAGCAGCATACAATTTTACTTCTTCAAATAATTCACCAAAAGTTACTTGATCTTCATTCTGATCTTCATCTAACAATAAAAGAAAATTGTTTTTAAAAGGAGAAAAGTCACTTGTCAATTCACTCACTCATCCCGAGATCTACTAAATTATCAAACATGCAGACTTGAAATGTTTGCTTTGTTGAGTAGAGACTCAATACGAACGGGTTTTGAGGACTCCTAACTCCTAAGGGTCATTTCGGGGTGTTATATTCAAAAATTACCGCTTTTGAACTGTTAGACCTATAGTATTAAAATATGGCAGACATGTTCCTTTGATTGATCGAAGATCATTTAAGAACGTGTCTTACAAAAATCGATTTTCAAGGAAAGGGGGGGGGGTCTCAAACATTTTATTAAGTCCCTGATGCTTTCCGTATTTTGTTCATTCCCAGAAGGGAAATCTTTACGTGTTGAGAGAAAAAATGCATGAAAATGCAGCAGTTTGTTGAGACCGTCGTACTATTTCGGACTAACCGATATTTCGCTTAAGCCTTGTCGCGTTAAGCGTTTTTCACTGTATAGCCTTACGTCAGCTTGAAATACCCAGCAAAACGCGTGTGTAATCGTTAATTAAATTTTCAAAACGCTTTATCTCTCCCATTAAATATTTCAAACTATGATAATTAATTAGATTTCACTCTTGTAAATATTTCATTAGGCAAAAGAAAGTCAAACGATGGATTAAGAATTTAATTTTTAAAAATTAATGTAATCATTAATGGTTTTTTTAAACTTATAGAGAACTTTTATAATTTATAAATGAACCGTGATTCTTTTTTACTGTTAAAGATCATTTAAGGAGTTGTTTTAATATATATAAGCACACACACACACACACAAAATTATATTAAATGTTTAAAATATACTTATATAATATATTTAGGATGTTATTTTATTTTTATTACTTAACTTGAATTTAATCAAAATTTTTTTTCAATATGTAGATTTCTTACAACCGTTTATTAATATGAAAAATACTTAAATGGTACATTAACAAATATAGCTTCGATAATATGAATTCAAAAATCGATATGACCATTTATAATTACTATGATTATATAAAATTACACTTTTACCATATAATAAAATTCCCATAAAATATTTATTTTTGGAAAGCTATCCTATTTAAAGCTTGCATTAAATTTACTTGTACTTCTAAAAATGTACCACTTTTAATTTTGAAAATATTTAGTACCAAAGTTTTGTTCTTGTAAATTTTTTTTATTAATAATATCATAAGACTTATTCAGAAATTAAGGCAAAATAATGGAATTTACCAAGCACTATGATAGCTATCCGATCATCCCTGATTCGTAAAAGATTTTCCGCGTAATTCATAGCTGCTCCGGGAAACCATTCGCAATCCAGAATTCCATTTCCAGTTTTTCTATAAACCTACATAAATATATATAAAAAGAAAGGGTTGTATCGGTAATAATAATCTTTTAATATCAAAAACTCTATTTGCATCTACAGATAAAAGAAGTTCAAAACTGTTATGAATTTACAGTAAATTAAAAAAAAATATATCGTAAATATGGTAAATACAATCGAAAATTAACCTTATTATAAATAATAGTAACAAACACTTGAATTAAGAGTATTATGTACACTTTAATTATTAAAAAAGTAAAATCTTAGTTATAATAGATTAAAATTCAAATAAATTGCTACTTTTTTATATCTGAATGAATTGAAATAAGGTTATAATATTAATAATATTATTTTTTATTGTAATAATATAATATTTTTTATTGTAGCATTCAATAAAAATTTAATTCATAAATTAAATAATTGAAAAATTAAACTGATTTTTTTTGCAGAAATTGAATAATCTTTTATTAATTTTTTTATTCATTGTATTAAAAAATAGTAGAATAAGTATGCGTTCTTTTCAATTTTGACAGCTCCATTTAAATATTTAGAGTGAGATTTTGTATGTTTTACATTATAAGAAAAACACCAAAAAAGCATCATAATTCGTGTAATATTGAATTATATTAATTACAATTTCACCCGTAAGCAAACTTCTATATTCTAGTAGGAATTATTTTAAACATTATTTATTGCCCAATGCGTTAATTTTATTTTAAAAACTTCTAAGTTTGTTTAATTATTACTTTTCTGTGTTCGAATAATATTGTCAGTTCTTCGGCAGTACTCTATTTTAAAATTAATACAGAGAAATATCTGAAATAATAATTGGAATAATAATTGACAAAGAAGAAACATTTATTTGACTGTAATACGAAGATAAAAAAGAAAGAAAGAAACACCGTTTTTGTTAACTAGTGACTTTCAGTGCTAAATAGTTTTTTTTATCCAATGGGACTGCGGATAGGTATTATTATCATTGAAGACCTTGTACACCCCAAGGAGCTGGTGTCACTTTTTAGTGCGGCACCATATAGGCAATACAAATAACCGCAAGTAATTTTGACACCCAGTTTCCTTCCCAGAGAGAGGCAACTGAGCTCTGACGATGCCAATCTGTTATAAGAATTAATCGAAAATGCCCAAACCAAACTGACACTCTAGGGATCTTTCACATGCCGTATAATCATACAACTCGGCTCTGACGATTTTCTGCATCATGAAAATCCAGCGATTTGGGCCGGGATCGATCTCGCAACCTTAGGTGCAGAGGGCCAGCGACAAGCCAATCACGCCATCCTGCCGGCCAGTGCCAAGTAAGGAAATTTAAATCTAAAAGCTCTACTCCATGTGATAAATTTGAAACTTTATAAAAGTTATTCTGAAACATTTCCTATTGTTTTTCAATGGATTAAACAAATGCTTGTCTTTGTTGCAAGTATTTTCAATGTCGTATTTAAGAACTGATTTTGGCATACAAGACCCGGGATATGCCACTTACCGTCTCGTACGGTTTAGATGCAATAACATCAAAATGGTGCCACATTTCCTTCCAGAAGTCCACGAAATTTTCTACAGTCCATTTATGAAAATCCCAATAAGAATCTAAGAATAAAAGAATAATATATAATGTTGCTATTTTTTCTTCTCACTTAAAAATATACACAATTTAACAAACGTATGTATTTTAAGTATATATTTTAGAGTATAATTTTAAGCACACAATTTTAAGTGTGTATCTTATACTTAAAATACAAATAAGTTTAAAATATAATTTTTGATCAGAAAGAATTAAAAGTAAGTTTGCAATGCTGAGGCTGTACTTTAGTTAAGAAAAGTTATTTTTGCTTATATTGTTGAATTATATTCTTACTGAATGGGAATTGTATGCACGTGGTTTTTTAGTAATGTAATAAACTATTCAAATGTGAAATACAGTACAAATGTCGTATTTTCATTAAACAAAAAATATTGGAAAATTAAAATATATTTATGGCTTGATTGTATATATTATTTTATTATATTAATCTTAACTTAATTTTTAAATAATGTTTATACTGACTCACTAAAATTTTTCCAAGAAAAGTTTGAAAAAAAAATTCTATTTATAAAATTGAATGTTTTGTAATTTTGTAATTTTAATTTTTTTATTAAATTATAAATAAAGAATCCATTTTCAAATATGTATTCATTTTGCCATACAAAATGTTTAAAATGGCAAACATATATTCAAAAGGATTCCTCAATGTGCTTTGAAGCCTCTCTTATTTAAAATTGAATTTTTGACACCAATTATGAAGTTTAATAATTACAAAAATTCTTTTTGATTCAACGCAAGGTATAAATAATAAACAAAACTTTACCAAATTTCTGATTGTACTTCTCTTGAATCATCTTTTTCAGCTGCTCCATTTGGAGGTTGGGATTTTTCTTATCCCAAATAAGTTTCGGTTCCGTCGTGAAGGATCCCATGCACTCTTTTTGGCTCTCATTGTCAGCTGTAAAAATGTGACGTCACTTTAAAAGATATATTCTCATTGAGTTTTAAGTTGAAAAAACTTATAATTTCTCTGTCCTAAATTTCTTGCTACAAAATTTGTCCTAAAATAGTTGCTACATTTTAATCCATTTCTACAGTTATTTAGATATTTCAGGTACTTTTTTTATTGTGCTATGTTATGAATCGTCAACATTCATTTACTAAGCATTCTCTCCTTTCTTCCGTAAATCAGCTCAAAATAAATTAGTACAAATTAAGTTTTACACCCCATTTTATAAGGACCAACAATATACAAAAAGATCATTTTCTTTCTAATTAATTCCTAATTAATTAGTTAGAAGATAATTTTATGTGACCACTGGTCAAACTAAATGACGTTGACAAGTACTACGATATGCAGCCAAACCTTTCCTTGCATATTCAAACACAATAATTATAACGCAGACAGTATTTGGCAAACATTTGGATTGGAGACGTCTTTACTTTGGCGAAATTGGTGGACTGTATAACACGTAAAGACAAAAACATCTTATAAAGCAAGAAAAAAGTTTTAAAATTAACATGAAAACTTGTCTCAAGTAAATATTTCGAGTCAATTTTGCTTATAAAGGAACTGTAAAAGAATTTACAACACTTATATTTATTGAAAACTGTCTAAAACGGATAAAATAAGTTTAAAATTGATCCACAAGAGAGTTACGGGGCGTTATAAATAAAAAAAAAATCATTTTTAGTATTTACTAGACCTTCTAATTTTAAATTTAACAAATATGTTTTTTTTGTTTAGTTGAGATATATAAAAACCTTTTTTTGTTTAATTTGCAATTCACGTAAAGTTAACTCATTAAAAACTTCTTTATCCTTCAATCTGCATTGCTTAATTTTTCGAAGAACGGGTATACCAGATAGTATATATGTTACCGGCAAAGTATGAAATCTGGCATTCTATAGAATGCCTAGGCATTCTATACAATGCCTAAATCAAGCCGGCAATGTATGAAATGATTCCTATTTCACACATTGCCTAGGCATTCTATAGAATGCCTAATGAGAAACCGGCAAGGTATGAAATACATCTCAGATTCATATCAAATATTGTCAATTGGCAAGGTATAAAACTTTTAACGCGTGTCTCAGGCTCAGAATCTGTTAGTTGTACATTGCTGTTTGTTCGTAAATGTCAAAATACTCAATTTTACTTAAACTTAGTCAACAAAAAATTGGTTTTTTCCTGTGCTACCTGAAAATGGAGAAGCAAGCTATAGTGTTGGAGAATGAGACATGGTCTATAGCAGGGGTCGGCAACCTATGTCACACGAGCCACATGTGGCACGAGGAACAATTCTCAGTGGCACTTTGCACTACTCAACACATTTATAAATTTTTGAATTCTTTCAAAAATGCCCTACTGTGTGGTTCGCTGAATCATATTGGTAGATTGGTTTGACACGCAACAGCAGAAGGTTGCCTACCCATGGTCCATAAACATGAAACAACTATTCAACGGTTAGTTGCCTAAAATTCGAGTTGATGCTCCAAAAAAAAAAAGGTTTTTTCTTAATTGAAATTATTTACTAGAAGTTAATAACTGATAAAAAAAAAATGCAAAAATGACTACTAAGAAGAAACTCAGGGACTATTGATTGCTGAATAGCTATGATGTGATGTTTGCTGAAAATAAAAGTAAACTGTTAAAGAAAGCGTCAACACCATAAAACAGTGATCCCCAACCCTTGTGTCGTGGATCAAAGGGTATCTGGTCACTCAAGGAGCATTAAATTATTTCCATTATATTTACTGGGGTGTATTTTTCTCGTGTTTTTGCGACTTTCCATGGAAATCACTTTATATTTTATGTGAAATCATTTTATAATTATTTTTTGGTGCAACTTAATTTTACTCTGAAGGCATGTTTAAATACAATTAAATTATAAAATCAAAACAATTTAAAATATAAATAATCAACATCCCACCCTCAGCGGGCTGCCGTAAAATTATCAAACGTTGACTGGTCCAGAAGAGAAAACTGTTGTGAAGAACTGCTATACAGTATTACGTCATGGATTCTTTTTTTCCCCAATGGGGCTGCAGATTCATATTTTTACCATTTTCAGACCTAGTACATTCTCCAGGGCTGGTATCCTTTTTAGCACGGCATCATGTAAATGATACCAATTGCCGACGGTAATTTGGGCACCCAGTTTGACGATGTGAACTTATTCTAGGAATTTAATTTGCCAAGAGCATAATTAATTTCATGATTCTGGGGATATGATAGAATTTTGAAAGAACTTTCAACCAAATGCAAAAATATTACACATTATGATATTGAACTGTACATACACCTACGTGAAATTTGCCAGAAAAAAACAGAAAATTATTTTTGAAAAAAAGGTATTGTGTAATACAAAACATTGATTTTTTTTCCGAATATCAATATATTGGCACTTGTAATGAGTGAGAAACAGGACGGTTTCTATCAACTTGGAACTTCTGAAGGAATTTTAATACCAAGTATATGCGAAATCACAATTTAACAGTAATTTTTTTAATGGCAGTCTCATTATTTTGTCAGAATAACATTTGTACCTTTAGGAATGTAAGTCATCGATATAATATCCTTATCATGACCTCTTTTCATACTTTGCCTAAATAGCTTTAGGCATTGTATAGAATGCCTGGGCATTCTATACAATGCCTAGGCAAAGTATGTAATCAATCTCATATTTCATACTTTGCCTAAAAACGTCCGGCATTGTATAGAATGCCTAGGCATTCTATAGAATGCCGGCATTTCATACTTTGCCGGTAACATATACATATATGTTTCATTTCGCATTTGGAGCTAAAATTGATTAATACAATAAGTCCTTAAAGTTATTACATGCATTAATTTTTAATAACTAATTGTATTAGTTTGATAATTTTATTATTTACAACAAGGGTGTCAAACCCAAAGGCTAACCTGGGCCAAACAAACAAGGTTTAGTTTAAGGTGGGCTGCAAAAAAATCAATATGCATGGAAACGTAGGTTTATTTCGAATAATACAATGTAATAAACATATTTAAAATCTATATTTAATGTTGATGACCTGACACTTGATGTCCTGTATCTGCTATACCTTTTCTATTTCGGGAAAAATAGATATTTTATTATATATTATTGTGTACAGATATACTGACCGAAGCAATAAGCAAATGTAAATTACAAATATATCTTTACATAATCATTACTAATAGGCTTTTTTGTTTATTGTATAAGAAAGAAAACATATATTTATTAAGCCCTTAATTAAATTAAATCAACTAAAATATGTCTTACCACATTCATGATTTATGATGCCCATATTATAAGCTTTTTATTTCAAGAAAGATACCTTTTGATTTAACAAACAGAAAGAAACTTCTAAATATAATTGAAATACTTTTCGCTAAGGAATTATTCAATTCTTAAATGTCATTATTAATCTAACAAATGTCACTGCAAGATATTCTGTAACATTTTAGTAACAGGTGAACATGACACTATGCACCTGAAATCTTAGACATATTTACGTTTGCATTTAACAAGACAAGACTGTCTTAAAAACAAAACTTTTATGTCTATCAAAATTCTACTTTATATGTAACAAACGGAAAAATGTGACATCAAAATCTGCAGTCAGAAATAAGAAATAAAAAATAATAATGGAATGTTTGAAAGTAGAAACATCAAAAACTTGCCGTTAGATGACATATTTGCCATAATTATATAATAATACAATGCTTCACAAACTTTATATACTTGCAACCCAATTTTCAATCAATTTTCATCTCACCCTTCTTAACAATGCATTCGAATTCAATAATAATATACTTTAATGTAAAGCCACAACACGCGACTTTAATTATAAACAGTACAAAATTATCAAGACAAGTATTAAATTTTGTATATAATTTATGACATGCCCATAGGGTCACTGGTAATTATTAACCTTGTTTTTAACTTAGTACTGTTAAATGAATTATGAAATGGATTGCGCACACAGTACTGATACATTTATAAGTGTATTTTATCAGTATAAATGTGTATTTTATTTTCATTATATCAGAATGTATTTTGTTTTGCTTCCTTTCAGTAAATCAATAATTTTTTAAAAGTACTCTTTTTTTCGATTTTTTTGATGTACTCGCTCCCCTTGTAGGGTTATCAACCCCCCCCCCCCTCCCACCAAGAGGGTGAGCCCACAGTTTGAGAAACACTGTAATAATATATGTTCTGATGTATAATAGACTTCAAAAAAAACTTTCATTCACAATAAATCAGTATTTTGAATGAATAAAATTAAAAAAATTATTAAGTTAAATCTACATAGCCTTGTCTAATCTGTGTATTGATATGACGTTATTTAATTATTAACCCTGATTCGTAAAGATAGTATCATGCTTAATTTAAGATTAACTTCCTAGATGAATCTCTTCTACATTATTAATAATTTAAGAATTCACTGAATGATAAAATGGAAAAAAACATTTGTTACTTAAAGAAATTATATTATTAAACAATTAAGATTGAGACTAAATAAATACAGAAAATAACCACTTATGTGAAAGACGGAAAGAGTGAGTTGGATTCATCCAAGGAACGCTAGCGAGCCCTTAGTCTCGAACCTAAAATATCAGCAACGTTGGGAGGGGGAGAAAAACTTCAAATTCTGCTTGGTTTTCGAGTGCAGCTCCTTATAAACTCCGCCGCATCACACCAATATCAATGCACCGGAAACTTTCTGATTTTTTTAACCTGCCTAATTGGAGGAGACTCAACGCGTAGTAATACCCTTTAACATACTTAATGGGTCTAACAACTCCAAGGATGTCTTGACACACCTCAATTTAAGGAATGTGTTGACATCCGATCAACAGGGAAAAATCTAAAAATCACGAAATAAAAGGGGTCGTATATTGTACTGCTGGATCTTATCTTAAAAAGAATTGTTTAATTAAATCTGTAAAACGACAATATTCAAGTTGAGCTGCGTTTCACATATGCATTTAATAATATCTGTGTCATAACGAGTTAACATTTAAATAAACTGCTTATTTTTTGTTAATTTTTCTCATCTTCACTCAAATATTTCTATTACTTAGTTATTTTTTTTTTATCAAATTGAGAAAGATACAACAGCCATTACTATTTTAAATTTTTAAAGAATATAAGATACTTCATATTATTTCGATATTCACTGAATTATGCCCAAATTGTTTTAATATGCATTGACATAGTATGTTATTTATTTTAAAAAGTATTGATGAACTTTAAAGTACAAAAGTTTTTGTTATTCCCCTTTTATGTGAAAGCAACCCCTATTGATTTAAGACTTAAGATATATTTGAACTAAATTTTTTATCTACATATTTAAACATAAAATTAAAAAAAAGTAAAATGTATGAGTCATAGATGTGCGTATAGTAAAAAAATAAAAGAAGGGGTAAAATCTCACAAAATTCTTTTTCTGAAAAAACTCTTTAAATACTTCGAGATTATTAAAACTTTAATAAAGTACGCACTAAAATAACTCTTCGAAAGTTTTTATGAAAAATAAGAAAATATTCTTAAGAGATCGTAATTTTGAAATGTAGCATCTAGATTAGGGGTGTCACACAAACCTAGGGGTGTCATGTGGCCCTCAACGAGCATTTTGCTGCCCGCCAGTTTATTAGCTCACATTAAAATAAAAAAAATATCAAAATTTCTTTCAAAATAGGAAAGATAGCGGAAGAGAAGAGATGTCAAGGGTCAAGACGTAAACATTAAATTTTCTTATTCTTTTATATATGCTTATTATAATACATTAGCAGTGGCACACACAAGGGAAGGAGGACTTCCCTTGGTCCTTGATTTTTTTCAATTGATTATAATCCTACGTATCTAGTACATAAAATTTAATAAGCATTGTTATTAATGATTAATTGTATTAATTAATGCTAACTACGTTCTCAATAATTAATTTTTTACTGTTTTTTGTTCCCGAAAATTGATAAAAAATCAAAAGAATATGTTGGTGGCGTGTTGGAACATGATACGTGAATGGTGGGCTTTCCCTGGGCCATCCCTTGTAAAATTCTTGTGCGCGCCACTGTGCGTTCGAAAAAAACCAAAGTTTCCATAAATATTCTTTTTTTTGCGGGCCATCTGAAGTTAAACCTTGTTTGTTTGGCCCAAGTTAGCCTTTGAGTTTGACACCCCTGATCTAGATTGTGAAGAGCATTTGACCACAAAGTAATTTTTTCTTCTTTTTTCTTTTGAAAATGTGGGTGTAATTAAAACGAAGAGCTACTAAAAATATATTTAAGCTATCATCACAAAAATTACACAAAAAATGACCTTGAATTTTCTTGTTTGAATATACCTCGTTGTTTGTAATAGATAATTGCTTAGAACAACTTTTAAACTAAGAAAATATTTTGGTAAATATGGACTTTTGGTGTCCCATGACCTTTCTTTTGTTATAAATTTCTTGTTTTGCTTCCTGGAATTATTTTTAATTTTTGATGTATGTTCAGAAATATTTTAAAACCGTAAATATTTAAAAAATAATTTAAAACTGTTAAACTATTTTAATTGCATAACAATTAAATAAATAGAATAAGCTATTTTTGAAAATTTGTAGTGGCCCATATATTTTGCACATTGGCTCTAAGGCATCAAAATAATAAAATCTGGAAGGGATATTTAACATTTCAGAATTTAAATATTTAATTCGGTGTACCTTTGAGATAAAAATTGAAATTCTATTCAAAAACATGTTTGCGCGTGTGTGTAGGCATATGCTTATATTTAATTTAAATTATTCTTTCCAATAAATCTAAAAAAATGTATTTGCATATATACTTTGTATATATATAGAAAATATATAGTATATGTCTACATGATACATATCTTCTTACGTATAAATCTGAATTGAAAATAAATTTCATGTAAAAGCAAAAAAAGTGAACCAGTGATCTGTATCGTTACTGCTGATAGGTATGCCAATATGCTACATAACTCCTTGGTTCTACAACTGCAGCAACAAGGATGTCTTAATATTTTGTCACGTGGATCGGGGTTCGATGATTTTATGCAAATGAATACAAAGAGCAAGACAGTTCTTTAAGAGCGATGAGAATTTATTGTCTAAAATCAATCCTTGAAATACAGGATTCAGCAGCGAAATTCGTAGAATAAATATCAAAAGGACTTCACACCTACAACAATGCTCAGACACAACTATCAGTGCTTAAAAAAATACCAGTATATGAAAGATTATTCCCAAACAGTCGTTCGTTCAACAGCCGAAGTAAACACTGATCGCTTCAACGGTCAAGGCAAGACAACTAATCACTTGTCGAAACAAGACTAACTGAACTTTCGGCGTCGAGGATCTCTTTATTTACAGGCCTCGCGGATCATCCGAGAAAGATCCGCTTGCGTCATAAGTCTTGAAATTAGTGAATTTCTCCTCAAATTTCCAGAAGAATCCAGAGGGTCCTAACTCGCCAAACATGGTCACCAAGTCGCCAAATTGGTCACCAAAAATGATGCCAACTTGGCTCTATCTCCAAGATTTCGCCAAGTTCCATTGAATCGACATTATAACGTAAGAGACGGCGTTGCTTGCGAATATTACAATTTTAACTTAAAATTAATATAACATAGAGTAATATAAAAATGCATTACATATCCAAATTCAAATTATTTACACTATTTTATATAAAATTCGTAACAATATTCATGCAGGATGGTGCTCCAGCCCCCATTGACCTTCCAAGGTACAGCGTGTGTTCCAGCAACATTTCTCTAACAGCTGAATGATTAGATCTCAATCTTAGGGAATTTTGATTGTGAGAATTTCATAAAAATGTTGTGTATAGAAGACATGTCATCGATATCGTATCTCCAAAAGATAGAATAGCTTTCTAGTTGGGATCAAATTAATTATGATATGTTTGTCACTCGAGAAAGAGAAAGCCACTGTGGAAAATGTTTTGCAACGTAGGCAGTACTTGGAACATCACAATAGCTGTCATATTTAAACTAATTTTTTGTAAGTAAATTTGATGTATGCTATATTTTTCATTTAATTATTCATTATCCACACTAGTAAACTTTTGCAGTTGCTTCATTTTCTTGGTGGCCAATTTTGGTACTACTATTTCAATCCTTTCAATTTTGGGAAATTGAAATCTCATAGTCCTCAATGCATGCCCAGTAAATTTCGTTATGCTTTGCCCAATACTTTACTTAATAGAGGAGTCGAAACACTTCACATTAATTTAAGCCCACCTTGTGTTTCAAAATGATTTTTTCCCTTTTTCAGTGATCAAGAGCATTATAAAAACATTTATAAGAAACTGTGCTTTGGGATTGTAATAATGTGACATACTAAGTAAAAAAACAAAAATTGAATCAACCGATATTTTTCCAGATTTTCGATTATTAAGGATATTTTAGTTGAATAGCAAAATGAAAGCATTGCCATAAATTCCACTATTTAATGACTTCATTTACTTACTGCTCTTAATTTAATACCCATATATTGAGTCATTATCTTTTAATTATTCTGAACCACTTATGCTTGATAGGATCTGTTGGCGTGTAAAAATAAAATAAACTTTTTGTGATATTTATTCGATTTATTTTAATGATAGCAATGAAAATGATTGTACGAATAAGTAAACAAACAATTCTAAGCAAAAAAAGAATAAGTGCTCTTTTTATGTTTGAGAATCAAAATTTTTATGTAATTATGATTAAATTTTTTTTGAATGTGTAAAATGCATTTCAGAGTGTTCAAAGGTTCACAGAGCCCTATTTTTTAAAAAAATTTGTACCCTTCAGATTGTAATATTCACTCATGGTAAATATGTTACTAAAGAAAGACCCCCCCAAACAAATTCTTAGATTCATTCTACGAAGTATTTTTATTTAAGTTCTAATAATTGCTCCCTTTGATATTCTAACCTATAATTTCTTAAAATATTTCTCCGCAGGAAAATCTTTGATTAATCATTTAATTAAATACATTTTATATATATTTCATTTTATCTGTTCAGATCTTAATTAATTAATTTTAAATTTATTTTAAAGAAAAATTTTTCTTGAAAGTTTTGGCAAGATATCATTTTTTGAACCTCTTATGATTTATTTTGACGTGATGACAATTTAATTAACTTGATTCTTTTCTCGACTAAGAATCGAAATAATAAAAGTGTAGAAAATCCCTTTTTGTTAAATGTGACATAATTTTTAGTACTTTTAATAGATGACAAAAAATATGCTTTGTATAAATTATAAAGCCCTTTGAGTCGATTGCAATAAGTGGTTCTATTCTTCAGATTTAAAAACAAGTATCTCGTGCAAGAAAAAATGATACCCTTGATAAAAGAATATTATCAAATTTTAAGTATAAAATTTTGAAGATATTTTTTTTCAGATTTCCTGGACTGATTTGTAAAGAAATGGTGAAAAGACATTTCTTTATCGGTTTCAGTCATACTTTGTGTACATTTGAAGTAGTGTTCATTTGCTTTGAAATGAATTCATATTATTAGTATGAACACTGTTTTATAAACAATTGTACATAAACCATTTTCGAGTCGGCAGTAAAATAAAATAAACATTTATCCTTTTTGTTGCATATGAAGATGACATTTTTTTTTGGAAGTATCAAGTAAACTTTAAAATTAAAATTTGATGATACTAAATTTAC